>VWZI01011947.1:224255-269403 GCA_013396835.1 Psilopogon haemacephalus
AAACTGGGTGAAGTGACACAGTGTTTAGTTTCTCACTCAAATTCTCCAATTAGCTCAAACCAACACAATGAGGAAACTACTCAGTTCAGTAATAACACTGATAATAATGGGTCCTGAGAGCTATAGCTACAGTAGCAAATACTTCCCATAAAAGAAAAGTCCAAATCTTCTGTTTCTGCATGTCAAATAGTGGTGCATCTGGCCAGATGGAGAAAGCTCATCACTCCACATGGAACTGTTCTGAACATCTGGCCTCTCACATCTGATGAGAAAAATGAAGAGGGATTCTCTCGAAAGTCCAAGCCTTAGGTGCCAATTCTAAGCATTACTGGAAAACAGGTTCCTTTAATTCCACTTGCTAAAGGCAAACAGAGATTTCCCCAACATCAAATTTTCCTCAAGTCATTTTACTCAGGATTTCCTCTGCCTTTATGTCAGAGCAATTTGTCCTGTGAATATGCACATGCTGAGTGGAGAGGATTTTAAACCAAGGCATTGCCTCTTGCAATCTACTAATGCTTCTACTTCTTCAGACCTCTGAAAAAGGAGAAGGTACCTTACATGAATATTTACATTAACAAATGTAAGGTGATGACTAGAGAAGTAGAGTGAGCTGATGTCTGTTGGTTTTTGTTCCCCTCTGTAGTAAGGACTGATTAATCATAAATTAGAGTTTTAATTTTTACTGTTTTATCACCCTTTGCAAGGAAGCATGAGTTGTCTTCTAAGACAATTGCAGTGCTTTTCTCACAGATAAATAGGGAGTTCAGTCCTGGCGTGCCATACACTTCAAAATCTCTGAATATTGCAAGTCTTGTTACTGAAGCCTATTTTCACATCGAATAGACAAAAAGCCACTTGAAACATCTCTTCGCACTACACATGAAGAGTTTTGGCAAAAGTGGTGTATATGCATTTGGCTCTAACAATCCAGATGGTTTTTTACAGGCATTTAGCCTTTATCTTTTAATTTTGAAGTTCTTTGTTTTTTCATTGTGATGGTCCTTAGCTAATTTTGCCAAAAGGGGTTTTCTCCTAGCATCACTATATATTTTATTCAGAGTGCAGAAAGCCAAGTGCTTCTCCTAAGACATTTGTTTAGGCTTTCTAGTATACTAATATTCCATTATTGATATTTGTAAGACTGTTTTTCTTGTTTGGAAGCTATCACTGCATTTGATTTTAATTTTGCTCTGCTTTTTACACTCTATTATAGATTAATGTAGTATTTAAAAGAGACAGCAAGCTACTTTAATGACATTCTTAAGTCTCAGGCCAGATTAATTATAGCATAGTAAGATTTTTGCCTTAGTAACATCTAAAGTGGGTTGTGTCAACAAGATGGATTTCAACTCACTTGGGCTGTAGCACCCCTTTTTAGGACTACATGTGAATGATTAGAGTTACAGAAAACATGCAGACAATGAGTGTGCATTACTGTGAACTCGGCAGTGGATGAAAAACATCTGCCTTATTAAACATACTTTTAGAGAAAAACATCCAAGATAAGCCTTTTGAAATCAGTGTTTTTCCTATCACCCAAGGTAACTTTAACCTTCCCAAGAAACCATTTCTAGGTGTGATGCTGATAAGGATTGTGAACCTTAAAGACTGGGTATTACATAATCTGTTTATTGCACATGCATAAAGTCAGTTCTTTAAACTCATGAGGTATCATAAAAACATCAGAGTATTTTGGGCAGCTATGTTCTTATATACCTGCTGGAATCATGTGTTTGAATCTAACTAGATCTTTGAGAAGGCATTGGAAATATGTGCGATGGTGTGCAGCAGGCCTGCCATCAGTAAGATATGAAATGTGCCCCTGACTGTATGCAGTCTGTGGGCTCAAAAGCACTTAAGACTTGATGAGAAGCTTTCTGTAATGAAGTGCCTCTCGATGAGAAATGAATGAGGAGAAAGCTAACGCAGTTGGTTACATTCCAAGAACTAGTCTGAAGTCAGGGATTGCCATCTTTTCTCAAATATGTACATATACTGTGTAGAGCTGGCTTGATGTTTGTTATGTGTATGCTGTGACTTAGGTTTGGGTTTTTTTATGTGCTTACCCAGTCTTCAAATGCCAGTTCAGGTGATACATTTGTAGTATGGGCTGAATGTGAGCACTGTACCTGCATTTGGTTGGAAACAATAATTTCTGCTTCTCAGCGGGACTGAGGATATTCAGGTTCAACAAACACCATCTTTGACAGCCTAGTTTCTACTCAGCACAGACCACAGTCAGGAACAGCTTTGTACCTGCTTGCAAAAGATGGAAACATATTTCACCTTTTACAGCATCTCTCAGTATCATACCATGAGTCCACTCCCAAGAAAAAAGCAGTCTTTGTTTAACCAAATCTCCAGTGATTTATCTTTAGCATATACAAAATGGATTTTCAGAAGCTTTTGGAAACTCCATCTAGAACCCTGAAACTCAAAAGCACTTTCAGCCGGTACTGTTACACCTGTTATCTTAATTGACTCTCTAAACTACTCTGGAATGAGTGAACTTCAGTTCCTGGAGCTACAGCACTAAACTGAAAGGCAGTCTCCCCTTCTTTATTCTTTGCATCAGTTACGGTGTTAGTAACTTTGTAGTTCTAAACTTAACACAGTCTAGTCAATCCCAATGTCAATAGCTCTGAGCTTCTGAATGCCTTTTTTTTTTTTTAATGAGTGTTCTGATATGTGTAAAAATAAGATGAAATGTCAGTAATACTAGGGTCCAATTTAAATCAGTTTTTGTAATCAATTGTAGGTTTCACTGAAAATGTCCAAAGCCTGGTGAGAGAACACTTGTGATTTACCAACATTATAATTCCCTGGCACCCTATCACTGTTAACGGAAGATCCTGTTCAAGGACATTGCACAATGATCCTACTTGTTTATAGTGCTTATTAGAAACAACTGATAGAACGAATCTGAAATTTATATTGTGTGTTAAAGACAAGCCTCAACAATGTCAGCATGTTCTCACATTTAAACTGGTGAAAAAAACCACAGAAAAATAATACAAAATTCTAATAGAGATTTTAGCTTGCATATTCAGATCAAATTCTCCTTGATGCCAACTGTGAGACTGCGCGTTCTGCTTGGTGGCAGTTTTTAATAAACAACTTACTTGTCAGTAAGATTTTTGCTCATGCAAAAGGGTCACAGTCCATCAGAACTCTTAAGAACATATTTATTTTAGCACTGAACTATCTGCTGAATGCTAAAGCATGTTTAGATGCTCTGCTGTGGTCAAGTATTGAGCAGAAACCTGCTCTGCAATAGAACTCAGTAAATTATGAACACTTGCTCCAGATTAAGTTTTGCAGATAGATACTTCTACTATGACATTCCTGAAAGCAAAGCATAACTTTTCTGAGAATGCTCTGAAGCAGAGATTTGTCACCTTTTAATAGTAGATATTCTCAAGGAACAGAAGCTGAAATGAAAGGCTGAGGCTGTCCAATGACAACAGCTGATCTTAGGAAATATTTTACTAATACAACCCTGAGTCTCATAAGAACTGCACATAGTTAAGTTCTAAGCTGATAAGGAAGTGATTATTCTTAAGATATGAGTAAAATCTTTTCAGGGCTAGATATTTCTAGAAACCCAAGGAGAAGCTGTATCTTTTGGTTATGGTACCAGTTGCAGAGAATATATCTGAGGCAGCTCTCTTTAAATCTAGGATTTCAGCAGAATTTACCAGTGAACATGGTGTCTTAATAGCTTCTGAGCCACACACTAAACTTTCTGATACCAGAAAGTGGCAAAACTTTACTTATGTTTCTAGCTCTATTTTGAAGATTAGTTCAGGAAGGGTGTTACAACTGGCCTGATTTTGTCAGAGCTGAGCCCAGGGAAAGAACTCATGAATCAGAGAAAAATAACATTTAAGGAATCTGTTTCTTTTAAAGGGAAAAAAACAAACCAAACAAAACTAACAACCAATCTATTTGAAGAGATGCAGAAATAAAGGCAAAATAGAAGACCCTCAGGTTCAATGTCAAAAACCTTGCTCTCAGCCACCAAGAAGGAAAGATACCCACTGTTGTATTTTCAGTGAAATATTTCAGTGGCTATTTGAGGCATAGCCAGTACAACTTTGCTAGATACCTGAGAATAACACAGGCCTGGATTGTCTGCAGGAGTGCTACCAGTGACTGACAGAAACACGTGGCTGTAACCCTAAACATTATTGTGAGGCTTTCATCCAGAAGCCAAGTTTACAGATTTTGTAAAGACATTAAACAAACACTGTAACTTTTAACATAAACATAATTAACTAACACAAATATTTGCACAATTTTCTTTTCGTTTCACTCAATGCATATACCAGGCATGAATCAGAGTTTACTCTTAAACAGCTAGCTTTAGGATACTACTGTCGTTCTTACCAGTAATTAAATAGCTTCCTACTTAGCACAAAGACATCTGACCTACTACCTGCTGCAGAGGATTCAGCTCTTTAGGTTGGTGAGCTGTTAGGTACAGACATCTCCCTCCAAGGTTCAGAGAGGTAAGATATTTTTTTTTTCTTGATGTGCTGAATCTCCAAATACTCCAACAGGACAATGGAATTCTCATAACATGAAGGTAAGGAAGGACTCAGTAATGGATATGGAAATAAATCTGTTAAAGCAGCATACAGCTTTACTGTAACAGCATTCATGTAGCATTACTATAATCCCCATTGTATTAGTTAGAGGTCTTGCTGTGAGAAACAGTCTAGTTGAATTGTCAGCTGAAGACACTGCCCTTGGACATCGTACAGTCTGAGCACAATAGGTGACCAAAGTAACCAGTGCTGTCCCAGCAGTATGGAGACAAGTTATGTTGCATATCACACCTACATGCATTTTACTAAGGTTGCAGATGTGAAACTGCATCTTGTAAAGCAAAGTTTTATCTGGGGAAGATAAGCATCTCCCCCAAAAAATATTTCTTACTTGATAAACAATTTTGAATTAGCCCATCAAAGAGCAAAATATATAAACTAAGGCATAGACTTTATAAAAGTCAATTAGTCCCATAAAAAGCCACCGCTTAATAACCATCATGATGAGGAGAAATCTAGAATTCACGTATATCTGGAATTCCTCTCTTTAGCCTATGTGTATCAGAGATGTCCTTTCTCTGCTTTTCCTGTTTTCTTTACCCTGCCAGGAAATGTGACTATTTCATTTAATTCTATTATGAAAATAGTTCTCTTTTTCTTCTTGCATACTGCATGGTTATTGTATGTCTCTGGATAGTCCAGCGTATTATGGCTTTGCCTTCAGCAGAAAAAGCCTCACTGCTGAGGAATGACAGAGAAAGAATGGAAGTCACTGACAAAGCATAAAAGACAAACAAACATCCTACACAACGTGCCCTTACATGGATCCAACAGCAAATTGTCTTTAAACAGGGCTATACATGGAGAGTTTGAAATGTTTTCCAGTCAATAGCTAAATTGCCATGAAATTGATTCCACAGAGAATATAGGATCTCTCCACAGCAGGTAAAGATGATGATAGACATTTCATAAGAGAGTTAAACCACATAACTTCAGGCTATCTGGCTCAGATCACTCCAAAATTGAAGGACTAAGATGACAAGGAGCTTTTGCAGCTGTTCATAACCTATCTTCTGTTGCATTGTTCAGTACTATCAAGGAATTGGACATCCTCACTTAACCCAAAAGAGCTGTTAAAAGAACAGGGGGGTTGATTATTCTAGCATTCAAGCTGAAGCTTGTTTCTATGACTTTCAATCATCACTCTCTGTCTATACATTTTTGTGTTACTTTAAATGACCTGATTTCGTATTCGTTTTCCTATATGACCTTTACATTGTCCAGGCAAAAACCTGGAGCTGTCTGGGATGACTGAGGCTGGTGAATTAGAGCCAATAATGTCTATAGGCTCTCTTTGTGGCATCAGCTTGAGAATATATTGTGAACAATGCAGAGGTAAAAGAAATCAGATGATAGAAAATCTAGAACTGTTACTGTATTTGATCATGTTAACACCTATAAGGGTCATCAACAGGCTATAAAGTAAATTGAACTTGGGGGTGTTTCTTGGAAGATTGTGTCCTGGACATTAATAGGCTTAGGTTAAGAAACTCTCCTCCTAGCTATAGATGTGACCTATATCATAATCATAGCTGATTCACACTTCATTGTACACATCGTTGCAATCCCAAAGAAATGAACGCCACCCTCATTTAACAAGAAACATCAAGAATCTAAATGGCTCTTCCAAGTTCACTGGGGAAGTCATTGTCAGACCAGGATTAAGAACCCAAGTCTTACAATTCATTGCTTGATACCCCAGACAAGGAAACATTCATCTTTATTTATTACTAATGCAACTACAAAATCCCTAAGACATACTAAGAATACCATTACACATCCTAAGACATGTGGTTTCCTTACATAGGTCATAGTCTATATTATTTAGTAATACCTTTCCCCTATATCAACAATTAGTAAAGAATTATTAGAGAGTCTCAGTAAAGGTGGCACAATATTAACCTTCTACTGTCTTTATTCATATTGATATAGTGAAGGTGACAACATTCAGACAACCTGATCGATCAGGTTTCTGGAACTGTGTGTCCTTCTACAGTGTGTATAGCAAGGAGAGCCTTGCTAAAGCAAAAAAGCCTTCTGTATGTGCTGCTGCTGCAAAAAATGTGGATGAGTAGAGTTCTGATGTTGTCTAAGGGCTCAGAAAAAGCCTGGAATCAGAAACTCTTGAGCAGTCATACTGACTGAAGACATGTTGGTGAGAATTTGCTTTGTCCAGACCATTTTTTCTGTGCTGTTGTTTCTCCACTCTTCTAAGATGTGTGGCTTGCTATCAGAGTAATATATTAAGTGGTCTCTTTCTCAATATTCACTCAGAATCAGGGAAATGAGGTTCACAAAGAAGTAGTTTTCTGCTCTCATTCATGTCTCAACTGCTGGATGTGTAGGTAAACAGAATGATTTAACTGAAAATCAGGAAGGTGGCAATGCCACAAAAGCCATTTTTCTAGGACTCCCATTATAGAAAATCTTTAACTTGTTCTGGCTGCTTGTGCCACCTCCCATATGAAATATAAGATCAATCATATTGGATGGGAGCAAAAGTCCAGTTTGCCTACTTCTCAGTCTTAAATACTGCAGAAATCCTGGAAGAAAGAGGATGAGAACACAGCAGACATGTATTTATGTTTTGTGTGTTTGTTTATCTTTTGTATCTTTTGCAAGATACCTTTTGAACGTGAGACGTGGAGGGAAATGTCACTGATTGAACAACTTTCCCTTGCCCTGAGTGGAATTTGATTAAGCTAGTGTATATATCCCTGGTTCACTGAAGGAATTAATCACTTGTGCATAAAATAGTGAGAGGTGATACCAATAATAAAGCAGTCCAATCTACTTCCTCAAATTTCTTGCATTGGCAATAGCACTGTACAGCATTTAAAATTCATATACCTTTACAGTGATAATCTCCAGGAGTTACATTATGGTTCTATGGTATCTTGTGTCTTGTCAAAATTATCAAAATAAATTAAATACAGAAGCCTTAAAATACACTCAGATGAAGACAATAGTCTTATCTGGTCTCATAATTATTAATATAGATGCAAACACTGAGCAGGGAAAAGGATATCAACGTGGGAGCTGTTTTGGAAAAAAAAGGAGAAAATAAATGGAAACAAATTTTGTGCTTGTGCTGATTCTCTCATTTTCTGAGACACTGCCAAATCAAATTTGAGGATACTTGCAACTTAAAAACAGTCTTTGAGAACTTGTTGAAGTTTACCATTTCTTAGGTGACTAAGTATGGACATGAGTTCTTTAAGAGAGGATGAACATTCTGTTTTAATATGTATATCTATTTATTCCTTCCAGTTAAGGATTTGGTGAATGATATGAAGAAAATATGTATTAATAGGATCAGACAGGGACCTGGGGAAAGCCATCATACAAAGCTTGCTTATACAGTAGAAGTTTTTCTTTTGGATTCAAATAATACTCAGGCATATATTGAGGTAATGAGGAATTATAATAGAACTGGAAATAAATCAGAATATGTATATTCTTCAAGACTTTGTTTACTCTCCATAAGGATGTTTAAAAATAGTTCTAACATAGACACAATTAAATCACCTTTATCTTTGCAATCTATTATGTTCAAACAGGTTATTTTTGTTGCAAAAGAATATTAGACTACTTTGTGCAGTCTGACTGGAAAAAAATTATTGAAGAAACTTATTTGAAATGCTGGAAACATGCAAGATCCCTTAATTGTGGTTGATTTCAAGCATCTTAATAGAACTTTCAAGATTGCATCTGATTATGCAAATCAGGAAAAAAAACTTTGTGGCATCACTTTATGCTTGTGAGGCAAAACAGAGATTAACCTGATCTACCAATGTGACTGCAAACTGCTGCTTCACACATCCTACAGTTAATTGATCCATGAGCAATACTTAGCTGGGCTACATACCTCCTCTAAGAGCTGTGTTCTTTCCACATAGATCAGGCTCAACATATCCTACCTGTGAAGGCTGGAGTTCTTATTATTATAGAAATACACCCACAGCATCACAAGGTTTTATAGTCACTGGGAAGTATGTTTGTAGAATCAAAGAAATGACTGAGCAACGATGTAGAAGATGATGAGAAATATTAGGAATATCTATTTTTAAAAGCTAAAATATGTTTGTATTTAATTATACAGTGTTTCCATCTTGTGCAATACATATTCCCTGTGTTTCTGGCTTGTGCAATACACATTCCCTCCAAACATGAGAAGAAACAAGCTGGAGTACATTTAAATGTGGTCATCTGGTGTGAATGTTTTAGGCAACTATCTTCTGCCATTATGATTACTTTCCATTCTCACATGCCATTTAATATTGCAGGAAGCAAAATAGTTCTGTGTGGTTGTACTCTATTCAATATCAGTGTGTTACTGGGAAGTAAAAATCCCATTTAAGTCAGAAATGTAAATCTGCCAGACCTCCCAAGAATATTGAAAGCTTCTTTTTCTCCTCTGTTCTTTAAAAGGTGGAAGAGATAACATCACAATTTTTGTATCCGGGAAATCATTCTTTCTGCTTATTCCTTAAAAAGTCATTGCTCCTTTATCTTCTTCAAAGGAGGCCTACTCTCTGACCTTGTTGGTTCCTTTTAATTTATCCTTTCAAAGATAAATAAAAATTAAGGTGTGCAGACCCAAAAAATATGTAGGGTCTTGTCATTTCATTTGGTAAGGTCTTGCCATTTTATCCAGAGTCTTAAAGAAAAATATTTTCGTCTACTAAACATTTAAATTAAGTTTATTAGTGAAGAACTGAAAACATATTAAGCTTTTGGAGTTTTCCTTTTTTTTTTTTTTTTTAGTAAATATCATCTAGTAAATATTTAGTTCAAAGACTATCATTCTCTAAAATCTTTTCACATCATCAGTGAAAGCATCATATTACAGATAAAATATGATTTGAAGTTAAAATTATTTTAACTCTTTAGATGTATTTTACATAGTAGGAATGTTTAATATAAAGATACTACTGAGAATTGAAGAGTTAACTTAGTAAATGCCATTCATGAAAACTTGAGGTTCATGTCTGGTTAAGTAACTACCTGAGAAATCTGTGTTGGAGGAATATCACCTATTTTTTTGTGATTTGAGTTAGGTATTCATTATGCACAAAAAGTAAGCAACAAAACTTTTCCTACAGTGGTGATTGCTGATCTTCAGAATACAATCCCTAGTTATTTGATGAGAGATGGGGTAATTCAGAGGTAATTTTGGGAAGTGCCTCTACTTCCAGAAGCTGATGCTTTCTCAGATAGCTGTTTTGTTATGACAATACAATGCCAGAGTCTTGCTGTAATGCATGTGATTTAAGATGCCCTTTCCTTATACCGTGGTACATATTTGATGGTTAATCCATCAGAAGAAAACACATTTGATGGGAGAATGCTAGGACTCTGTTATGAGGTGAGCTTTCATTTAAGTCCATAATCCTAGCAAGACATTGTATCATGGCTCAATAGTATTGCCAAAAAAAAAGAATCAGCAGTTTGTTGGTGTAGGTTATTCTAGTCACAGCATTGGAAAAGTTGTATCACCAAGGGGTTTTTATAACAACGTAAGCTGCATTTCTCTTAAGGGTGAAAATGTACTTTTGCTTTGAGCACCAGTTGTTTCATACAGGCCAGCATCATGGAAGGCCAAGAAAGGAGCTGGCTGAACCCTCTTCTTTTACCTCTGACCTTAAGGGCAAGAAATTGTGTGTTCTAAATGAGAAGAGGATGAGCATGACCCCTCTGAGGCAGGCAGCACAGCTCTTGTGCTGAGGACATGGAAGCACAGCAGGAATATGTTTGGCAATGTGGAATCTGCTTGTAGGAACAAAATGCCATTCTAACAGTTTAAAAGTACATGAGACTTCATCCAACACATCCCTGTCCCTGCGGACTGACCAGGACAGTTTTAGCCCTTTTAAAAACAAAGCAACCGGAGGCCTTGCTGCAAAAGCTCAATGCCCTTTCATAGAGTTCCTAGCAAAGGAATTAGGTTCTATTTATTTATTTATTTTCTGTCTTCAACTTAATGAGAAGTAGCTTAACCTTCTGTAAAGGCTAAGTTTCCTGTCCAAGATAATATTTAAGATGAAGACTGTCCCCTTCCCCTGTTTCCTTCCTACAGACCAGAAGGAGACTCTTTCAAAGTACACAGTCTTCAATCCAGAGGCAAATACATGTCCAGTTTGTAGCCCTCCAACTAGTGTTGCTGTTTGCAGGTAACAGGTTTTTATCTCATTTAATCCTTTATACCCCCTTCCTTCCTTAAATTAATTAATTAAACCCATTTTACGCTGTGCTTCTGCTTGTGTTTCATCAGGCCACTGTGGATAAAGAATTATACATTTAAGCCAATAAATCAAAATTACTTCAGAAATGCCTTTTTTGATTCAGCATGGCAGCAATCTCACAGCACATTCAGTGTTAAATGAAAGGGTGTTTCATTGCCAGGCTTTAGATCTGTAGGATCAAATTTTGCACAAATATGCTTTCATTTATTTATTGTCATCTTGATTTCACAATTGATCACATATTCAATGTGAATTTGAAGGTGTAAGTCACCAAAGTAGTTTTTCGCCAGAAAGGCAATTTGATGTGTATTTCAAATGGGAAAATAGCATCCTCTTAATTGGTCATTTTCTTTGTATTCTTGGTGTGAAATTAAACACATTCTCTAATGTATGGCATCCATGTGAGAGGTTTTACAGTCTAACTGGCCAAATATTAGGTTGATAACTTGTAATTAAATAAGGATAGAGGAATAAACCCATTAATTTAATGTAGATGGATATCCCTTCCCCTCTTGTCCACTGACTAACATGTTGTTCATTGAGTCACTGATTATAAAATATTCTTCTCCCTTCTCATGTGGCCTGTAATATTTCTTTCCTGGTGATTTCTTTCTTTGTCTTGAAGTTGTGAAAGCTGGATTACCAGTGTGAATCAAATTAAACTTTGAAATTACTTGTTATATGCTTTGTAGTTTCTTGAAATTGTACTCCTTCACCTGTAAACTTACTAAAATACAGTTGTTTTGGGTAGTGTATTTTACTGTCTCTTCTGCCCTCCTATGGAGCTGCTCACATACATTAAGGACTTAACCCAACTATTATTCAGTGGGACCTGTGCCACTGATTCCAGTAGCAGTTGGATGAGGCTCTTCATCTGCAGGAAATGGATGACTAAAGCCTAATAAAGAGATGTCTTAAACAAGTCAGTCTTAAACAGGTCAGGTATTTTCTTCTACCTTGTAGAGCTTATCTGTGGCAAATATTGGGGAGGGACATAGGGATTTATTCAAGCAGGAGAGTAGGGAAAAACAGTGGAGCATAGCTAAGAAGAAACATTGTTCATGGGGAGCTAGTGGAGAAAACTTTTTAACATTTTATTCCGTATTCATACTTACATTAGAAAATGTTCTCATGAAATACATGTTGTACAACAACATCTTTGATTTGAAAATTTATTTCTTTTCTTTCTTTGAAGAACTTGTCCAGCTGGGGAGATCTTTTTTTTTTTTTTTTTTTTTTTTTTTCATGTTCAAGANCTTTACATATATATTTGAAAGTTCACTGAAACTTACCGTGCAGGTTTTATCACTGGAAAAAATCTAGTACTATAAAGTTGTGACCTGTCAATGAGGAATAACATGAAAATCCATCAGAAGTGTAGATCAGCATTCCTGCAAAATCTCACAGAGAAGAAAGTTCAGTGTTGATCACAGGAAGAGAAAATCTAGAATCTATAATAGATTCAACTATAAAAATGGATTAATACCTAGAGAAGTTATTCCAAATAATCATAGGATCATAGAATCATAGAATGGTCTAGGTTGGAAGAGACCTCAAAGATCATCCAGTTCCAACCTCCTGCCACAGGCAGGGACACCTCCCACTAGATCAGGACGCTCAAGACCTCATCCAGCCTGGCCTTGAACACATCCAGAGAGGGAGCAGACACAACCTCCCTGGGCAACCTGTTCCAGAGTTTATGTACTTCCACATCATGTTTTCTATTCAGTGTCTCTTAGAATTCTCTTGCAGGGTTGGTATAAATTCTTGGCACTACAGAATACCTTAAGATGGATGTTTTCGTGTTAAATTTTGTAAGACTCACAGAGAACTGGTTCTTCTTACAGATTGATACTATGTTGTCTGAAACAGAATGTAGATCATCTTTTCAGGACAGAAATTAGAGACTTACAGGTCACTAGATAGCTGCTTAACACTAGTCATATGACTAGTCTGAGTTCAGCAGAACTGTTTATAATAATTGCTAAGTTAGGTATGTGCAAATGTTTTTGCAAGATCAGTACCTAAGATGTTTAAGACATCTGTATAGAGCCAGGTAATCTTACAAAGTCAGTAAAATTAGTTCTGTGAATATAGAGTAATTCTGTGGTGGTTTCCTCTATATCATATCACGATAGCTTTGATTAACCGCAAATCCTTGCAATAATATTTCTGTTCTTCCAAATCCTTGTTCTACTCAAACATATGTGATCCATTTCACCAGAGCAATTTCTGAACTCTGCATTTTCCTTTCTTATCTCCCTATCTATCTCCTTGGTTTAGTGCATTAGGACATTGAGCTCAGAAAAGTGACATATTTCTTTAAAAGAAAGGTGTATTTATTTATTTGATATTCAGAGAGGCAAGAATTTTTTTTTTTTTTTTTTTAATAAATCACATAAAAAGCTCACCTGACTCCTCTCACTGATTTCTTCTGCTCATGGTAACATCATCATGAGGCCTCACATACTGGCTGTCAATGCAAACCTGAGGGATACTGGTCCAAATGGGAGCAAGTAGAGTGAATTGTTTCTTCTGTACCATATGCTCCTGATCCTTCTAGGACATTTTCTGTTGTTTTCTGTTTTCCATGTGTCAGACTGGACATGAGAGGAAGTTCTTTGTCATGAGAGTGCTGAGAGCCTGGAATGGGTTGCCCAGGGAGGTGGTTGGGGCCACATCCCTGAAGGTGTTTAAGGCCAGGCTGGATGGGGCTCTGGCCAGCCTGATGTAGGGTAGGGTGTCCCTGCCCATGGCAGGGGAGTTGGAACTAGATGATCCTTGTGGTCCCTTCCAACCCTGACTGATTCTATGATTCTATGAAGCATGAAATTAAAATACTGTTTGGAATAGCTGAGGCTTCTGTGCAGTAAACAGGATGAAAGCATTCATAAGGCTTGAACATTTCCTTTTTGAGTTAATTCTTCCCTTGGGCTAAAATTTTAGCATATTCTCAGGCATACAAGTCATGCCTGAACTCACATATGAAGAATGAGAGGATGAATCTGACAGTGTGGTCATCCTGTTTCCTCTGTCCACCTCTCTTGTTATTACACAGGTGTGTCCTCCACTTCTGTATGCTGGTCTTTCCAGCAAAAGACCAACACTGATCAGGTGTGTTGCTCCTTTTTCTTTCTTCTATTGGAGACTGAGGTTAGTCCCTCAAAACTGTTGTAAGTTTAGCTGCCAGTCTCGTATTTGAAAATGTGGAAGTGAAAACTATCAAATGCTGGTTATCTTCATCTTTCTTTCCATGCCACAACACTCCCTTCTCTTCAAAACAAAGCCCTATCCAGATTTGGAAATCCAGAGAAGAAAGATGGAAACTGCGTCAGTTACTGAAGGCTAGTTGTCCCCTCTGGATTTTTGGCTGCAGAATGCATTGTGAGAAGGAGCCAGCACTTCAGATTCAATGGATAGGTCAGAGCACAGCAGCTTTGTGTCCTCAATCCTCTGCACTTCACATTGCGTGGTTCTGTGGGCTCCTGCTCTCTTCTGTGATAAGGTTAAACTCCTGTGGGAGCATGAGGTTAAGAGAGGCCTAGACCTCCAATTTTATTTGAGAACAGGATTTAATATACTAGCTGAAACTCGTACCTATTATTCTATTTTTCTCATGAGACCCTAATTCACAATCATTTGTTTGTAGAATCCACTGTTTTGAGGATATTGTGATACATAAATCGTGAGCAACAGGCTGCCTAGACAGTTCAATTTGGGACCTATCAAAAACAGTGGGAACAATACTTTGAGCTCTTTCTTTGACTTCTACCACTTCCATCTGCAGTGATCAATAACTTAGACTCACAACAGTCCTATTTTTTTCTGGGGACAATTAGTGAAACAACATCTTGTTCAGCATGACCAGAGAAGAGCCTTAATATTTGACCTCTAGATAATTGGAAGGAAGTGAGGTGGAGAAAGGGAAGAGGAGAACTACAAAGGACATCTATTAATGGATTCAAAGTAAAAATCTCTTCCTCTGAAGTCATTCTGTGGCATAAAAATAGCAGCAAGATGCTAAACTGATGAGCATCGGCAACAGTCCTTAGAAACTAACGACTGCAACTCTGCACTTGCAAGGCTGACTTGCATGATCTGAGCATGTAGCTGTGGTGTGCTTCCAAGCTTTGAAATAAGCAGACCGAAACAGGATGGCTTTATTAAACACATTTTATCTAGATGAACCTAAACTGGTACTTACTAAACGGAAACAAGCATATAATGTGAACAGCACATAATTCATGTAATTAAAGTTTGGTACAAAACACTACTTGGAAACTTACCTAATTTTCATCAATGCTGTTACTGTAGTGAAATTGAGCTGACCAGGACCCTGAAATTTACAGACACACACATTTGATGTCATTCAGGGATATTAAATTATGCACTTTATATTGTAAACAAATTGTCTTACCCCTATGGACTTTATTTTATTAGCTTCCCTTAGTTAGAAACCTTTCTAAAAGTCATATTATGCATCAGATGAAGCGTTCGTCCTTGCTGCCTGCTTTCAAAGCAGTCTGTCAGTTGTGATCAGACATGCTGTATGCTACAAAGCACAAAACTCGACCTGATGCCTTCTAACCGGGAAGCCAGTCAGCAGGAAGTTCCAGCTGAGGTTCACAGTACCAAAGTCCACAACCTTCTAATATTTTCAAGGTTTTGTGTGCTTTACACAGGTCAACACATGGTCTGCTTCTCCTAAAAGTTCACTAACAGTTTACTATCATTGTGAGCTCCACGATTTGGAGAGGAAAAAAAAAAAAAAGAGTACATTTATGTGAAATATCTATTGTCATTGTCATTTTTATAGCCTAGACATGCCAGTAAATCTCAGGAAGGATCAGATCATTAACTATGAGAAATACACAGGTTTCCTTTCCACTCAGTGAACAGTTAATTTACATCAGGTGAAGATCTGACCTAAATTTGTTTCAACTTTGATTTACCAGTGCATATGCTACATTGCTCTCACATATGGAATCCTATCAGTGCTGTATCAAAGATGTAATTAAAAACCTGCCATAACAAATGTGCACTATGCCCTACCAACTTCTTTGGCTGACAAACTGCCAGAGGGGAAGAGTTTGATCTTTTATTCAATGTGGCTTCCCTCTGGTCCTAAACGTTTTATCAAAGTTGAGTGAAGCAAGCCATGATGGAGCAGTAGGGAAAGGGAGCTTCAGATAATCAGTTGCCAAGCTCTGTGGCCTTCTTGAGTACAACTTGCTCACTGTTGCAGCACCAAGCAAAAGATAGGCTTAGCAAAACACTGAGCACAGTTTGTTTTTTGATGATAGCAGCTCCTTTTTACTAAGAACGCGAGTAGCAGGGTTCTGCACCAGCTGGTACTTCTGGGTGGTCTTCAAGGCTAACTTCAAATACAGGCCAGTGCAGTAAAACAGCATGGAAGTGTCAAAGACATAAGTAACTCTGGTAAGGTCCTTATCAGCAGACAGGCCTCCATTTTTTGACCAGCTACACACTGAGAAGGAGCATAGGAAGCCACCATTCCTGCCTAAAAATCCTAAGCAATGATGTGCATAGAGAAATAGAGCATGCAGGGTGTTTCTTTGAATAAATGAGTTTTAAACAGAGTGCCAAAAAGCAATGATCCAATGCTAATAAGTATCTTCATCTGCTTCCCAAAGTCACTAATCTCTCATGAAAATGTAGCTGATAAAACCATGCAGGTTTTGAATGGTGGAATGCTGGAGGATGGTCACAGAAATTGTTTACATGTATGAACCAATTCATTTCTACAGTTCTTTTTGTTTGTTTTCCTGTGGAAGTGCCATCACTCAACATAAATTCCTATTTAAGCATTATTCACATTATTTAATAAACAGAGCTGAAACCAACCTAATAAGAATAACTGTAAAAGAAGCCTTGATGTTAAGGTGTGAGACATAATGATTTCCAAATGGCTACTTTAACAAAGAAATAATTTTGCTCAGAAATCGATGGGACTATTTTAATGATTCACTAGGATTTACATCAAGCCATAAATGAGTAGCATCTTTTATAAAACATACATGTTATTGCAGCAGGCAGAAGCCCTTGCTCTGTTTGCATGGAACTAATGTACTGTTTCAAAAGCAGATGGAAAATGACTGTCTCATTGTTTAACAGACTTGTAAAGCTTTAAATCAGTGATGAAGTTTTGTACTGCTTTTGCTTGTGAGGAACTGGGCATATTGAGTAAAAGCAGTAGAAAACTTCACCTCTGATTTAAATAGACACAAGATCAAAGATAGTATTGGGGTTAGATATCTGATATTTCATTCAAAGAATGTGTATAAACTCTGAAAGTGTTATTATTTATTTTGCTGTCATTGCTTAAATTAGAAAGAAAAGTTATTTTAAATAATATTTCATTAATTTTAATACCAATGCTTTTGTCGTAATTGTAGAAATTTAAAGGTACTCAGATTTCTTTCTGCACTAAAAGCTTTTTTTTAAAAAAAAAAAATTTAAAGGAGACAAAATCACCTGGAAATATTAAAATGCAAAGGCCTGAATGTATCTATGACATATTCCAGCTGTACACAAAATGCACTTAATCCTGTACTGAGAATTTGGCATTAGAACCACCAGCCCTAATAAACAGAACTACATTTTCATTTGTTATTAGTGCACTTCACCTTTGTCTGCTGAGAGAAAAGTTAGTTTCAAGACAAAGCTTTTGTTGGGCAGAATAGCAGAGCACACTCTGTCAGTGTTATCGGTGTCTTTAAATGTGGAACATATTTAACTTGACACAGGAGTAAAAAGAAAAGTAGAAATAGGACTTGTGAACTGAAGTAAAAATATATTGAACTGTATATCTCTTGGGAACAGAGAAGCAGAAGAGAAGCAGTGGCACCTTCAGCATCCCACATGAAGGAGGTCGAAATACTTTTATTAAAATCCACTGGAGCAGAGCCTGGGTTATTTGAGGAGCCAGCATTCATGTTCAAATCCTTTACACAGCTGAAGAGAACAGAACCCAGTAGTAATCTTTACCAGCACCAATGGCTGTCAGGCTAGAGCAAGTGTCTCACTTGAAAGCTAAATTCCAAATTTCCTCTGAGACCCATAGCGTACTCTAATACCTCAATAGCAGTTGTACAATGGTACCACAGTGGTCTCCCAAATATCTTTAATATTTAATACTTCTTATGTTAAAACTTACTTACTGAAGAAATCATGCTTTCTTATGTTTGCACACATAGCAAAACCAGCTCGTTTGGCTCCAAAATGAACATTCCTGGAGTTTTTAGAGTATCAGGACACGGCAAGAACAGGGCCACTCAACAAAGAAGGACAAGCCAGGAGTTGCAAGTGACCACAAGGTAGTCAGTGCCCTTGCTGACTCTGTGACAGGCCTACAGCATCTGTGTAGGGTGCTAACAGAATCCATTGACAGCCTAAGGCAGGACGAGTTGGAGAACCAGCTCCTTCGTCCTGTCAGGAGCAGCAGGGAACAGAGCCAGAGACAACACATGAAACCAGCTACAGTTTAGGTGTAAGGACCTTCCAAAGAGACAAGGCTACAACACAGATCCAAGGGCTACACAGGAGTTCAGAGCAGAAACAAATCTGATCTAGGTACAACTGCAATACAGGTCAGAATACAATTGAACATCTGCCTGAGTGTAAAGGAAGTTTCTTGAGGAGTGACCGTGGGCAGCAGATGAGGATGATAAGGGCAATTAAGGTCAATTAACATAGCCCTGCTCCTGTCCAAGGCTAATATGTGTGCGCTTTCCCTGAGGAATGGTTTTGAATTCTTAGTCTGGGTAGCCAGAAGCACTGAGGATTTCAGTTAATAGTTTAGGTTGCAATAAAATTGCTAGGGTGAAGGTTGGGGTTTTTTTGCAGCTAGTAATGTTTACATGGCTGAATATTTATGCCTTGTCAGACTGAAAAAATTCCAATATACAGCAATAGCCTCTTCCCCAGCCCGCTCCATAAAGCAGAAAAAAGGTGTCCAAATTATTTTATTACTGTGTCTATGTTTAGGTCTACAGTACACAGGCAAAACTCTGTATGGTGATGAAAGTTTTTTGCAAACATAGGTAGTTATTATAGCTTTTTTTTTTTCACATGATAATCTTTGAGATAATATGGGAGACTCACTTGTTTCACTACAGATAAGCTGAAGTCCTAGAGTTTGGAACAACTTAAAGCGGGTTCTGATATAACATCTGCCTAAAGCAGGTAATACTACCTAAGAGAATGTCAAAATGCCCAAATTTCAGACATGTCGAGTGCTAAACAAATGTGGAAATTTAGTTTACACTCTTAAAATGGCCATCATCATATTTCTAGCAAAGAAGTCTATATTTCAGATCAATACCAATGACTGTCCTCATGCTGTTACACAAAAATGAAAGGAAGGATTACTGTAACATTTCAAAACAATGATGAGAGTAAAACAGATTTTAATTCTAGCAGTACAACCTGAAATTTTTACGATTCCTTCCAAATCTTCTATCATATCATAAGAGCAGAAAGTGAACTGTCAAAGTGAATCACTTTTAATCCAGCTCAGCACAAAATGCATTAACTCAATTTGCAAGGTCTCAATAACAATAGCTTAATGAAATAAAGCTTTTATATATCTGCTTTTTACCCATTTTTAAGGATAAAAAAGTATTTTCATGAATCCCTTTGTTGTGTTAATGATGTAGAGTTCTGTCCTCCATCTCTAGCAGCCATATATGCTCAGGGCACAAATCTGTTGCAAACAAACAAACCCCCCCAAACATTGTAAATATTGGATCATCAAATAAATGCCATTTTCATTTGGATGTTTTCAGAGGTGCTTGTGAGCACCATGTTTCAGTATTTTACATTAGGTGCCGCACAAAGGTGAAGTAATTTATAAACTGTGCTTTACTGTGGTGATGTCTGTAAGTGACATAAATATAAAGAAACAATTAGCAGTGGCCAGAGAAGTGTTGACACCAATTCCTAGAGGAGATGATTTACTCTTAGTGCTGACCTGTCAGTAAACAATGCTAAATTTCACCAAGAAACAACAAGGTTTTAGTGTGCAAGTGTTTTTGTTCATGAATGCTGCTGAATTTTACTTTCCATCTGGCCCAAGTCCTGGGGGCTTTCTGGTTCTGCCTATTGATAAAGGCCAGGTGGTCACATTTTGGGAGCTGTCTGTCACTTGTTCAGAAATGGGATGTGACTGTAGTTGAGAGAAAAATAGAGAAACAAAAGGCAGTGGCAGCTGGGGTGGGTAGGGGAGTGGAATTCCTCTCATTCCCAGCCTCTTCTGCTGTTCAAGCTCAGTAACACCTGGATGTTCTTTCAGTAATGGCTGCTCTGGGGATTCATTGGAGGCTGCTGTGAAAAGCAGTAGTCTTCTTTATCAAACAATATCTTCAGAGTGTTGGGTGAATATGTTGCACTATTTCTATTGGTCTGTGAAATACTTGTGGTAATGAGCTCTCCTGCCCAGAAAATGCTGTTTGCTGGTTTTTGTCTGAGAACCCTCATCTGAAATTATATATCCTTTCCAGGAGGGGACGTTCACATAGGGTACATAGTTACTGGCCTTGTTAGTCTGATGTCTGTGATAACTGCAACACACATTTATCACAGCTTGCTAAATCCTTTGGTTTTGTGTAAGTCCCTGTTTCGTTTCTACTTAATTACAATGACCATAGGATAGAAGGCACCTTGTGCTCATGCTCATAGTGTTCATGTAGAACTTTAAAACCTGTAACGCTTCCTCACAGACTACAGGCCTGTAGTAACTTTAGGTTGCCCTTATGAGGCTCAACATTAGTAAAATCTGTGTCCTCATGGATGAAAAAAGTCCCTCAACATTCTTAAATATAGGAGCAAGATGTACAAAGACATTTGTCAAAATGTAACTTTAATCTGATTTGGTATCAACTATTTTTTTGGTCTTTGCAGTTAGTGAATTCATGTTCTAGTAATGAGAGCTTTGCTAGAGCAATCAGGTCAAGCCTATTTTACCCGTTTAAGGGCAGTGTAAACACAACTGAAGAAGGTGAGCTGGTACTTAGCTTCTTCAGTGTCATTCCAATGAAGAGGTGGCTATTTACAACAATGTTTGCTAAAGAGGTACTTAGGATAATAATATTTACTAACTAAGAGAGTGGTGGAGAGAGAAAGCAACAAAATGTTTTGGTTACTCTGGAATTCATCCCTTGTCAGCGTGCGAGGGTAATGGTCTCAGAAAGAGCGCTGGGGCTGCAGCTTGTTTTCTTTCTCTTACAAACTTTCCTTCCTCAGCTCCTCCCAGAGAAAAAGTGAGATCCTTTACCCTGATTGTAACGAGCAGATCCTTTGCTAATTAGCTGTAGTGGAAAGCAGATGATCCTATCTGCTCGACAAAGTCTTACTGAGACTTGACTGAGTGCTGGATTGAATTTAATCACACGGTATTCACATATTACAGTGATTCCTTGGGAGCTCATTGAACTCCCAATGAATCACTGTAGCAGTAGAAATTCCCTATGTCAACTGTTGAAAAAAACAACAAAAACACACTCCAGGTGTGGCAGAACTATTGGAAGTACAAGTAGCGTGCATGTACTTAACAATGCTCTATGAAATCATCTTGGGCATCTGATTTTTTGTAGCCTTTAGGGATTCTGGTGGTATTATTTTAATGATTAAGTGATCCAACAGTACTTGTTTCTGTCTGCTTGAGAAAACAGTTTTGAAACTGCTTGCTTTTGTTGGGTGGAAGGAGAAAAGTGATAAGTGAATTGCAGGTAGTACCAGATACTGATCACTGTCCTTAGGTTGTTTTGAAATAATATCTAAAGTTTTTCCAGTTTTACATTTCCATTGTGTTTCTTCCTCAGTAAATACAAGACGTACATTTCTATTCAGTAGTTTCTCTTTTTTCACTTTTGAACGTTCTAAAAAATTATGTTATTTTAATATTCATCCTCCATTATTCCACATATTTCTAGAAACTGAAATGTTCCTGTCCAGTGCTTTAGATAAATGCTTATAGTTCAACTTCCAAAACTTTGCCAGCTGAAGGTTAATAGGCATTGTTAGATTCAGAAGGGCCTTTCCATTGCTTTCTTTAGGGATCAAATCAAGTCCATAGTCAGCATTTTTACTTCCTCTACACCTAAAGGACTTTCAAGTCATGATCAAGTATTGGACCAAACTGAAAGTGAAATGTATGGTTGGGTGTCTAGTCAAACTTGCAGACTGGAAATGCTCAATAGGGCTCAAGGCAGGAGAGCTGTATCAAGTGCTTCTGAAAAGCTTGATCTCAATCTTGATCTCTTTGAAATTTGCCCATCTGAGTGTTCATTTATTACTTACATTGAAATAGTGAATTTGGAAACAGGCTTTGCTGTAGCTGTGAAAAAAATCAAAGCATCAAGTCTTACTACTGATAGTTGAGTAATTTCTGAGCAATATATGCACCAAATAAAGAGGAGGGAGGCAAAACAGTGTTTCCATTGCTGCTCTCGTTATACAGAAAAAGTAATTAAAAATTAAACGCATTGCCTAACATTTTTTATTTTCCTGAACTCTTCCAGCTATGCCTCCCCTATACATTATATTAAGAGTACTTACAGCAGAAGTGTCACAGTTGTTTGCATATATGAACTTGATTATTTGGACGTTTACAACTCAATTTACATTATTGCATTGCTTACAGTTATTTTTATTCCCTTGATAAGAAAAATGAAAAAAAATACTATATATCTGCTGAATGTACTAGTTAGTTTGACATATAATTAGTTGCTCAGCATGTAACTGACCAATTGAAAAAGAAGATAATTCAGTTTAAGCCTATAGGTTAAGAGAACCTGGCAGGGACATGCCCAGAGTGAACCTCTGGAAACTATTGAACTGTTTGGTAATACAAGAGCAGTGCAGGGATGTTTGCTCTCAATTAGTTCATTTAATTGGTCAGTGTCAGAGGAGTACTGTAAAGCAGGCATGCAATGTGACACCTGTGAATGAGTAGATTTACTTTCAATCATAGACACTAATTGAGGTCAAATAATGTAACTGGAAAGCTTATTTTTGAGCTAAAAGCAGTGTAAATTAAATTTCCTAAGGCAGATCCTACCTACCTTTTGTTGTAAAAAATATATAAACTACCTGTAACTGGCTACATTCCAGTTTCCCTGGAAGTGAAGACAAAGAACTTGTTTTTAGGACAAGCAGTGATTTGGTGAATGTGAAAAAGAAAAAGCCTGGTTTACAAAACCTGTATGCAAACTGTTAGTTACACAGTTATTCTTGGCATGAGCTTGATTTCAGCTTTGTATTTATAGAAAACAAAGGAACAAAAAGCTCTGTGTGGTATGAAGATGTGCAGATTGAGTGTGGCTCCATGGTGTCCAATATACTTATGGAGAAATGTGATTGTAGTTTTAAGATAATGTCCAAGTAATCAAGCATAGCACAAAATAATGTGATCAGCTTTCTGCAGAAAATTCAATGTTCTTCAATACTCAATAGAAAATGAACACATTTATACATATAGGCAGTTTAAAAAAGAAACATAAAAAGTTACCAGTGTACATAACTTTAGTTTGAATAGGAACAAAGTTAAATCAGAAGTCAAAGAAAATACTTTTTATTATCCTATGTAATCACTACGTCTTTAATTTCCTCTCCACTATGGAATTGTGATAGTATAAATATCTGCAGTGCTTGCTGTAGGGACAGTGTGCTTCCAAAGATTTTGAGAACAGTATTTCTTTCCATTGAGATCTATTAAACCTACCACTGACATAAGAATGGCAGAACTGGTCTGGAAGCAGACTCCTTACAAGCCTAGGATAAATATGAGAGACTAATAGCAAATGTGAAACATGCTGTTAGATCTCGGACCTTTCAAAGAAGCATATTTTGAGATAAATGTGCAATAAAGCCTGTGTTTAATCTAAAAAGAGGAGCAGTATTCTACTGGTAAAAGCAGAAGGAAAATAAATTGCATCATCTATAACCTTTGCAGTCATAGGCTCAGTGAACAGAACATCAAAACCAAATGTAAGGAAAACAAGCCTCTGTATTCAATTTACCTAGTGATATCCGGCCCTACAAGAAGCTTTCAGTATATTCATTCTTTTAGCTACAGTGTGAAAAAAATCAGTACTGAGCACAGTCTTCAATGGGTGAATATATCCGGGGGAAAAAATCACTTAAAGATAGATCCAAGGTCTATCAAAGTGATTGGAAATAGTCTCACAGACTTCAAGGAATGTAGGTCAGGCTTTTAAACATGTAAATGAAAATTTGATTGCTTTGGATGAACAATATTTCTGTTAATAATCCAGCAAAATATTTCTGATTATTTAGAACGGCAAATAGCCATTTGGTTTCTAACAGAATACAATGCGTGTTTAAGCATATCAAATGTGTTTGGAGTTAGTGAAGGAAGAATCTCAAGATGTTTGGGTTTGGTTTGGATACACATCCAAAATGTGCATGCTTAGCTAAAGCTCTTCAGTCTGAAGCAAGGGTCTGTTGAGAAATGAACACTCTTGAGAGGCTTTTCCAATGCCAGAGAGACCAAGCTGTTGATAAGAGCAATGAGAAACTGGTGGGCCAGGGACAGAGGCATTTTTTTATTATGAAAGTGTCTTTAAAAAAACATTTCCTCTTTCCAAAGCACTTGTGTAAAGATAATAGTTTGGCAAACATCTTCCTTCATTCATGTAGAAGAGCTGTCTGAGGATGTCAGTCCACCTCAGAGACCTTGCTCTGTTTGTCTTGCAGGCATGGCTCTCTTGTGGGTTTCTTGTGGGCCACTTTGGTGGCAACACTGAAAGTTCACCTTGGGAGTAACATATTAAAATCTTTACAGGTGTCTTTCTCCGTGATTTCCTTCCGGATCAAAAGTGGATGCTTGGGACTGAAATCTGGGATTTTCTTTACCTTGTAATCCTATCCAGATTCGGATTTCCCCTCACAGTTGCTCAGTTTGCTCTCTCCCCTGGGCACGTGAGAACCACTGATGTCTTTCCCTTTGTGCATCCAGGAGAACCTGACTGTGGTTGGGGATGGTGAAAACTGGGAGGTACGCAAAACCGATGCAGAGACCAAAATGATCACATTATGCCTGCTTGCTTTCTGTTGGATAGAATCAGTTGTATTCTGCTGCTTCATAATGCAGCAAGGGGGACTAGGAAATGAGGAGAGTGATTCCTCGCATGTACTGCTGTTGCCGGTGCTTTATCACAATGCTGAAGTTTTCTGTTCAAGCAAAATAACAGTATTTTTCTGCTCATGAGCTAGCATGGCTCATACAAGTAAAAGTCATTTCAAGCTGCACCAGGGGAGGTTCAGGCTGTATGCTAGAAAATATTTCCTCACAGAGAGGGTTATCAAACATTGGCATGGTCTGCTCATGGCAGTGATGGAGTCGCCATGCCTGGAGGTGTTTCAGCAATGTGTGTGGACTTGGTGCACAGGGACATGGTTTAGGATCACCTTTAAATTGGGACTGGATGATCTTTGAGGTCTCCTCCAACTGGATATTTTCTGTGACTCTGTGGTAGGAGATGGTACTTCATACAACTTAAGATGACAGTATCTGAATTCCTGTTTTTCACTGAGATAAAATTGAACCAAATTAAGCAACTGACATACCTTAATTCATACATTGTGGCTGAAATGGTGTTTGAGTGTGCATGCTCTTACAGATTTTGTCACCTAGAACCGAAATAATGAGTGACAATTCATGGAGCTGTCCCTATAGTGACAGTTTGTAACTGATTTATGGAAGTTTTCTGGTAATTCCCTTGTTAAACAGAAACCACTCAAATTAATTCTATTTAATTGCTAATTAGAGTAAAAGTAGATAAATATGTATCTAACCCATAGGATCATGGGTTAACCTGAACAAATTAAATGAAGAGTTAGTTTCTTGATTTGTTTTGAAAAGGACCATAAAAAGGATCATTCAGAGGATAGCTGTCATCTTTTATTGGCCTGGGTGCATGTGTGTGTTTTTGTTTGTTTTTTAAGGGGAGGAGAAGAAGTCGTCTTTGGCAAGGATCTAAGAATCTCTGATTATGAATGTTGTGCTTTAACTATCCTCTGTGTCTGGTCCTGTGCCAGGGTGTATCAGGATGGTGGATGTTCTCAGTGGTGGTGCACATTTTGCCACTAGCGATGTTTTTTTCCTAATAGGGCAAGTTTTTAAGATTCATTACCAAGAAGGGAATAATGGGAAAGGAAGCTTCGGTGCCTTTTTGTTTTGTTTTGGTTTGTTTGTTTGCTTTTTTAGAAAGGGAGATGGATACAAAGGATGGAGTTAATATAAAATCCTGCTCTCCAGTTACCCTAAAAGATGACCTGCAGTTTTTGGAATTACGGTATGTTCAAAGATATGTCACTGAAATAATGTAATGCCACAGACATTAGGCCATAATGACCTAAAAAAGTATGTGTTTAGTAGTTTGCAGCTGGAGTCAAGGAAGGAGCAAAACCGCTTGAAGTGAGCCAGACCCACACATTCTGAAAACCATTATTACATTTAGAGCCCTGGCTAGGGAAAATATTCATAGCTAACAGTTTGCCTTTGGTTTAGATTAAATGTCACATGATTAGCAACTTGCAATGGTGCAAGAAGGGCTTTTTGCAGAGGATTTCTGGAGTGTTATGTTGCTATCAACTGTGATCTGAAAAATCACAACTGTGGTCCCAAACGGTGGTGGTCTGGAATTTTAAGGGATGGGGGTTTTGGTTGGGATTCTTGGTGTTTGGGATTTTTTTAGCAGGCAAAGGACTTTTGATAAATGGGAATTTATATGGACCACCCAGAACAGGTAAAGAATCTTCTGAGTGTTTTGAAACACTTTCTGATGGTCAAAAGGCCTAAATTAGCAAAATCTCTAGGTATGTGCACAACAGTTCACTGAATTCAGGACTAGGTTCTGAACAGCTAAACTTTTACACATCTAATAAGACCTCAAGATATTATTGTTAACTTTGCCTGTGCCACCACTAGTGAAAAGGTAAAGTCACTCTTCATACAAACAATTGTTATACTGACTGCCTTCGAGTAAGTGAAGGTATGGACTTCAGATGTCTTGGTTGCCAATTCGGTGGTCTACAGCCAGATAATTTTCTTGAGAGAGCATGTAACTTTTTTAGTGTACAATTCCATCAGTGCATGGCATGATAGGTCCAGGATTTAATATCAGAGCTCCTTTCTAGAGTTATTCTTTTAATCTTCATATGTTGTCTTACTCTGCCTCAAAGAAGTTTTGTTTACCTAACAACTGAAAAACTCATATTTTGAATAATTTTTAAAATCCTGCTTAACAGAAACAACACTGATCCACTTTTTTTTTTTATATATATATAGATTGTAAACCTACTTGTAACCTGTATTAGACAATACTAAATTTGCACATAACTGGTTTTGTTTGATTTTCCATATCCTAAATTACAAAGTATGATAGTTTTTAATTTATCACACACACAGAATTTCAGCACAGTAGGTGTTGGAAGGGACCTCTGGAGACAATCTGGTCCAACCTCCCTGCTAAAGCAGGGTCACCCAGAGCAAACTGCACAGGATCATGTCCAGATGGGTTTTGAAAGTCTTCAGAGAAGGAGATTTCCACAACTTCTTTCAACAGCCTGTTACAGTGCTCTGTCATCCTCAAATGAAAGTTTTTCCTTATGTTTAGGTGTAACTTCCTGTGTTCTAGTTTATGCCTATTGCCCCTTGTCCTATCACAGGACAAGAAGAGAGCCTGACCTCATCCTCTTGACCTCCCACTCTATAGATATTTATAAGCACTAAAAAGATCAATGTTTTGTCCTTATAAAGCATCTCAGAGAACAGTATCAGAGAGTACTCAACAAAATAAGGGATGATTTTATCAGTATGGGCACAAGTAGTTCACTTCTACAATAGATCTTTAAAAGTACTTTTTAAATCCTACTTTGTCACATCAGACAAATAGTCTGGCTTGCCCCCTGTGCAGTGTTACAAGTACAGCAAGCAAAATACCATAAACAGTCCATGGAAATCTTCACTGAAATGTCTAAACACAAGAGAATTGTACCAGTAGTGCCAACTCTTTCTCCATTTTGTGTGATCATCCCAATACCAATTCCACTAACACACAAAAACATATGAGAAGCTAGCCTTGCCAGCTTGGACTGGGAGCCTGGACTATGCTGGATTTGTTATGTAGCTAATGCAGAGTTGATTAGTTACAACTCTCTTGGCAGAGTCCTGATCTAAGGTAATTAGACAGACTTTGTACTAATCTGATTTCACTATTGCAGTAATATCTACCTCTCCACTCCCTAGAAAATGGTAAAATATGGAAAGGATTTGGCTTTTCTGGGATTTTGGAGCTGTTTGCACTTTCACAGTTCCTCTTTGGATCCATGCCATCTTTTACTTGGCATTTAATTTTTAGCCCAGTTGAAGTTTTAATAGATCTTTAACTTCACAGTCCTACCAAACTTGCTTTAGGGAATATTCTTGAGGTACTATTATGCAGTAAATGGATGAATTATCTGTTCATTCATCTGACGATGTCTTTCTGTACTTCTTGTAAGTGAAACCACTAATCCAATGCTTTTGCCTTCCTTGATGTTACTAATCACTTCATGAAAAAAATGAGGTGTTTCAAAGTACCTTTAATTGCCCTGCTCCACAAGTGACTAAAAATATTAGTTTGAAGTTTTTCATGAAAAACAATCTTCATTTCACAGAGCCTCTCACTTCATTCCAGTAGAACCTCTCAATTCATTCCAGTGATAGTGGTTGAGCTAGTAAGAGATTGTCTGTTCCTACCCGACTGACCTTCAGTGCTATATATGATCAGATTCATTATAAGTCTTCTCAGAAGTAAGGAGGTGTGGAGAATTACTTTTTTTTTTTTTTTTTTTTTTTNTTTTACTTTTTTTTGTGGAATGTTGATGCTGTGGTACTTGGGTGTTCTTGAACAGAAAGTGTTTTGTTTTATTCCACAGTAGCCTGGTGTCGTTATGTTAAGCCATTCCATGACCATCTGCTCCAGAACATCTTTGCTTAATAAGAAACTGAAAGATAAGCCTTGTGCTAATTGTTAAGTCATTAGCAGGTCTCTGTTTCATCAGATAAGGCAATTAATGGTTTTGCATTCCCTAAAAAAGTGGCAGCGTTAGGCTGAGTCACACAAGATGTAGTATGAGGAATTCTTTTGCAACACAGCTTGAATGCAGTAGAGATTTAGATCCAAAATACAGACGCAGTTCTGCAATACGTATTGTGGATTGTAAATAATATTTATTCCTTTTGAATCCACAGCTGAAGTTAGGCAGTTGTGTTATGAAAAATTGGTATTTTATTCCCATGGGTTTTGTATAGCAGGAGCTGACATTTGTTGTCTCATTTCTCTCATCACTGGAAAGGTACGTCACTTTTTTACTCTATAGGTGTTAGGAATATTTATTATTTTTTTTCATGTTATTCTAGCTTCAAAACAGGTGGATTGAAGTGCTGAATACTTGAGGCAGTGTTTGTTAAAAGAACTGGGTCTTTTTTATTTCAAATGCTGTATCCATTGAACTGAACAACTATGAAATGGAAGTTTTCATAGAATGGAATAGAATCAACCAGGTTGGAAGAGAACTCAAAGATCATCCAGTCCAACCTATCACCCAGCCCTATCCAATCAACTAGACCATGGCACAAAGTGCCCCATCCAGTCTTTTCTTGAACTCCTCTAGGAACTGCAACTCCACCACCTCCCTGGGCAGCCCATTCCAATGGCAAATCACTCTCTCTGGGAAGAACTTCCTCCTAATATCCAGCCTAATACCTCTCCTGGCACAACTTTAGACTATGTCACCTTGTTCTGTTGCTGGTTGCCTGGCAGAAGAGACCAACCCCCACCTGGCTACAACCTCCCTTCCGGTAGTTAGAGACAGCAATGAGGTCACCCCTGAGCCTCCTGCTTTCCAGGCTAAACAATCCCAGCTCCCTCAGTCTTTCCTCATAGGGCTCTGCTCCAGGCCCCTCACCAGCTTCATTGCCCTTCTCTGGACATGTTCCAGTACCTCAGTATCTCTCTTGAATTGAGGGGCCCAGAACTGGACACAGGACTCAAGGTGTGGCCTGACCAGTGCTGAGTACAGGGGACGAATAACCTCCCTTGTCCTACTGGCCACGCTGTTCCTGATCCAGGCCAGGATGCCATTGGCTCTCCTGGCCACCTGGGCACACTGCTGGCTCATGTTCAGCCTACTATCTACCAGCACCCCCAGGTACCTCTCTGCCTGGCTGCTCTCCAGCCACTCTGTCCCCAGCCTGTAGCACTGCCTGGGGTTGTTGTGGCCAAAGTGTAGAACCCTGCACTTAGCCTTGTTAAATCTCATCCCATTGGTCTCTGCCCACCCATCCAGCCTCTCCAGGTTCCTCTGCAGGGCCCACCTACACTTCAACAAATCAACACCTGCTCCTAACTTGGTGTCATCTGCAACCTACTGATGAGGGACTCAATCCCCGTGTCCAGATCATCATTAAAGATACTGAACAGGATGAGGCCCAGCACTGATTCCTGGGGCACACCACTAGTGACTGGTTGCCAACTGGATGTGGCACCATTCTCTACCACTCTCTGAGCCCAGCCCTCCAGCCAGTTCTTGACCCATTTCAGAGTGGATCTGTCCAAGCCACAAGCTGCCAGCTTTGCCAGCAGCTTGTTGTGGCTGGACCTGCACTTCTTAAACCTATGCTGGCTGTGTCTGATCTCTTAGCTATCCTGTAAGTGCTGTGTGATTGCATTCAAGCTGACCTGTTCCATCACTTTGCCTGACACTGAGGTCATGCTGACAGGTCTGTAATTTCCCAGTTCCTCCTTCTGGCCCTTCTTGTGGATGGGCATCACCTTGGCCAGCTGCCAGTCTTCAGAGGCCTCTCCAGTGAGCCAGGACTGTTGATACATGATAGAGAGCAGCTTGGCCAGCTCATCTGCCAGCGCTCTCAGCACCCTAGGATGGATCCCATCTGGTCCAAATTTGTGAGGATCCAAGTGGTTCAACAGGTCTCTTACCACTTCCTCCTGGATTACAAGGGGACTATACTGGTCCCTGGCTCCATCTGCCAGTTCAGGATGCCAGTTGTCCTGAAGACAATCTGTCCCACTATACAGATTGATAGGTATTGAGTACCTCTGCCTTTTCCTCATCTTTTGTTACTCTATTCCCCTCCACATCCAGTAAAGAGTGGAGGTTGTCTTTGCCCCTTCTTTTGCCATTGATATATTTATTGAAACTTTTTTAAATTCTCCTTTACAGCTGTGGCCAGTCTGAGTTGTAAATAGGTGTTTGCTTTTCTAAGTTTTTTCCTACAAGATCTAGCAATATCCTTAAACTCTTTCTGGGATACCTCCCCTTTCTTCCAAAGGTAATATGCCCCCTTTTTTCCCCTTAATTCCTTTAGAAGCTCCTTGCCCATCCAGTCTGGCTGTCTCCATCATCAGCTCACCTTCCAGCACATTGGCACAGCCCATTCCTGCGCCTTCAAGAGTTCTTTCCTGAAACAGGTCCAGCCTTCCTTGTCCCCTTTGTTTTTAAGGGCTGTTTCCCAAGGAACTTTATGAATTAGTTCCTTAAATAAGCCAAAGTCTGCCCTTTGGAAGTCCAGTTTGGAGGTTTTGTTGATGCCACTCCTGGTTTGACCATATATTAAAAACTCTATTATTTCATGGTCACTGGACCCCAGACAGCTTCTGATCACCAAATCTCCCACCAGCCCTTCTCTACTTGTGAGCAGCAGGTCGAGCAGGGCTGCATCTCTGGTAGGCTCACATGACAGCTGGGATAAGAAGCTATCCTCTGTGCACTCTAGGAACTTTCTAAACTGCCTCTTCTCTGCAGTGTTAAATCCCCAGCAGATGTTTGACAAGTTAAAGTTGTCCACAAGAAGAAGGGCAAGTGATCTTGAGGCATCCTTCACCTGCTTAAAGAATAATAAATCAACCTCTTCTTCCTGGTTGGGTGGTCTATAACAGACTCCAACCAGGATGTCATCCTTGTTGGCCTTCCCCCTAATTCTTACTCATAGGGATTCAACCTGATCATCCTTAATCTCTACTTTCATGACATCCACTGCCTCCCTAATATACAGGCCCACTCCTCCACCCTTTCTCCTTCATCCGATGAAGAATGTGTGTCTTGCATTAGTATTTATAGAAAAGGTCACTTTTAATGAAGTGATGATCTCAGGAATGACATCTTAAATAGTTTGGGTCAGGAGGTTTGTTAGTCTTGACTTTCTGTAGCCATGATGCTAACACAGAAACTTGGAATATTGCTGAGAGGGACCCCAACAGTGCTGACTTCCACTGAAGTAAGCTGTGGAGGAACTGCATCCTTAGTTCTCTTCCTTTAAAGTAAGTGATAAGCAGAAAGACAACAGGTTACATTAGGAAACTTTTTCATTCTCTCTTTCAAGGTTTCTCCAACCACATCTAGGATGTTAAAAAACCATTCTGGAACTCAGTTTCTGTCTCCCAAAGGACCATTCAGGACCAGTGTCAGTAGCAGATGTCTGTCTTTGAAGGAAATGCATGCACCTTTCTGTTCTCTCTCCATCCAGTCCTTCAGTCATCTGAGAATTGTGCCTTTATATTTCCTACTGGTTTAAATTAATTATCTTTTTACATTGAAAAAGGAAAAAAAAATAGTTGTAACATTTCCTGCTGGTTCTGAGTGCCCTTGATATTGAAAAGGACTTCACAACTGGTATACAAATTCCTTCTTTACAGTGAAGCAAAGATAAAAGAGGAGATAACACCCTTGCTGAATCGAGAATGAATTCTGGTGGTATTGCTGTTGAAAAGTAGATGGATTTTTAACCCTTTCCACCCCATCCATAGGGGTAAGAGCTTGCTTTTTTTAGCAGGCATGTCAGTAGCAGTGTGATACATATCACTGAACATTTAATCAATGCCTTAGTATCTCAATTTAAAACACAAATTTGGGGCTTCCACAAAGCCATGGCCAAACAAGATTTTTGTTCAAATATTAAATAATTTTTTAGTGAAAATAGTATGGGCACCTGCCATGCTATCAGGAGATCCACTGGGTACAAAACAATGTACCACAGTTAAGTACTATATCTGCTTTAAATGTGTGTTTCTGAGAGTAAAAAATTCCATCTGAGCATGAAGATTAAGGATTAAGCACATGAAACTTGTCATTTACAGTGGAAAAGTCAGTATCAACTGCATGAGATGTTTCTTCACCAGTGTAAAGTGTAGCCTATGTCCAGAGGATAAATAAGGATCATGCTCATATTAGCATATAATTTAAGGAGTTAATTACAGCGGTTAAGTGAGCTGATAGCATCTCAAACTGCAGTCTTGAAAGTGTCAAAGAATAACATTAATATGAGTGTATGATTTAAGGAAGTGGGAACACATCCTCTGCTGATAGAAGCCGACATCACTTGTGCTGCCAGAGTTCAGCTTGCTATGCAAGGTAAAGTCAGGAGCTACTGGGAAGAGCTGTTTAAAGCCTATCGTAACTAGAGCTCACTGATAGTCTGGACATGTGTCCAGGTTCCCTCATGATTTTTATAGCAACTGTACTCCTGAGAGAATCCTTTTAAATTGCTTGCAATGTTCTAACATTACTAAGTCTGAAATGCGGTTCAAAAGGTAGTATTCAATTTTGATGTCACTTTATCTGAAAAGTGTGTTGTGTAGAATGTAATAGAATACAGTTTCATTCATCTTAAATGATGCATACAAAGTTATTTGCACTATGTTGAGGGCACTAAGCTGCCCAGTGCAGTGGGTGGAAGATAAGACAAAAAGAAGTGCAGGAAGGAGTGAGGTGTTGATGTTACTAAATATGTCTCAAGACTGTTCAAGTCCAGACAGGTCACTGTGAAATCTGGAGACAATGCTTTTTTAGCTGGTGATTAGAGCTAAATGAAATGACAGACAGAAGTGTAAATACTGGTTCTTAACTCCTCATGGAGTTGAAATGTGTCTACTGTACTTGCTGACAGTTTAATTGGAGAGAAAAAAAATAGCAAAGTACTATTCTGTTTACTAATTTGTAGCAGCCGCTCTTGGGCAATCCCAGTTTAAGGTCCTTACAACAAAACGTTTGCATCCATACATAGTAGCTTATAGTAAGCTTCATCTGACCTTCCCTGGAAATTAGAAAGATGCTGGCTGGGGCACAGCTCTTCCCCAAGGCCCCCTTTGGGGCAATGCAGCTGTGTGCCACCACTTAGGGCTGAGCCAAAAACAGTCAGTCTCACCCTACAGCATAAGAGCTTTGAACTTCCATAATCTTCATTAAAGTAACTCCTCCTTTTCTCATCATGTGCCTTACAAGAATTTTGTTCAGCTTGTGAATATGTAAAAATCAAGAAATGTCTCTGAAGTGTGCATATTTCTAATTTACAATGGAATAGTTTTAATCATTTTTTTCCTTTCCTAAGGAGACCTTCCCTGAAATTTTGTGTTTATTACTGAGTGCTTTAGGCAATGATTATTCACAGTAACTTCCGCTGCAGGTCAGTTGATACAGATGATTCGTAGGAGCACTGTTGTCACTCTTTAATCCACTGTATATACTTGCAGAAAGGTAGCTAAAAGTGCAGAAGCCAACTTCAAACAACTGTCACTTGAAGACAAAATCGGCAGTCTTTACAGTAATTACTGACAATAGAGGCACATGCACCTGCAGTGAGGAGTTGACTCAAAGAAGCTGATCTTAAAAACCTTTAAGCACTGTGGATTCCTAGTTTTAGATCTGAAGAACTGACAGAAATGACCTGTTCACCTCTGAACTGGTGACCTACAGGTGGTAAGAAGTATTGTTAGAGGCATGTAACTAGAATGTAAGGCTGTGCTGTTTGGATGTTTAAGCTATCCATTTCATCTTGGTGCAAAGAATAACAAAGAGGCGATCTGGCTGACGAAAGGTAAAACCACATTTGAGTTAAGACAGCTTGAAAGCTAACTTCTGCAAATATTTTTACAGTCTACTTGGTGGAGATGTGTTAATTCATTTGTACTTTAAAATCAGGGATTTCGAGACTCTTACTATCCTTAGCTAAATGCATATTCTGTAGTCTCTAAGCCTTTTTAACCTTGTTAAGTAACACAATTTTGGTTTTAAAATTAATGATGCAGAGCTCTTTGACTTCAGTGGCAGGTGTTTCAAGATCTAATATTGTTCAAGAATCTTGATCCTTGTGACTGCCCAGTTCCTTCACCAGGGGAGAGTGAGATGGTACCAAGGAAACCACATGGCAGTGAAGCCACTGCAAACTGCATACTGCAAAACAGTTGATTTGGGAGCTGTGTTGGTTATTAGAGAACAAATGAGAGTCAAAAATTAGTGGCATCATAAACCATCTTCTGATAGGAGCTGGGAGCAGTCAGCTGCCTCAGTATAACATACTCCTGCTGGATGTGACTGCTATTAATATTCCAGGAGGCATGAAAGGAGAAACACAGCAGTACAGTGCTGCTAGATGTGAAGGTAAGAACCATCACTGGTTTCTTCAAGTGCTTGAGATTGGCAGAAATCTAAGTGGTCCCTGTTGCAGAATCTAAATTGTGTAGGAAGAAGGGAGAGAAAGAGGTATGTAATTAAAGGGAATTTGGCTAATGAAATGTTTTAGGATAGCATACAAATTATAAAACACTCAGCTAAGTAATGTGAGTAAGAAGTCATTCTCTGTGTGTTTCTATACCTGGGGAGACAGCCTTGGTGCAGTACTAGTGGATGCCAACACAAGGCTGATCACTGTCTGTGTAAGAGCTGCTTGAAACAGAGCAATTATTTCAAGTAGATCTGAAATGTCTGAGTGACTAATTATTGCTCCTGCTATACCCTTACTTACACAACATTTCTCAGATAGAGCAAGTAAAACATTCTAAGCATGACAGAATATTTACCTAATAATAAGGAAATATTGCCTAGAATATACCGTAAGTACCCAGTATCTTTCAGAATTGTAAATACAGAAAGCATCTTGCATTCTTTGGAGCAAGTCCAGAGGAGGGCCACGAAGATGATCAGAGGGCTGGAGCACCTCTGCTGTGAGCACAGGCTACGAGAGTTGGAACTCTTCAGCCTGGAGAAGAGAAGGCTTTGAGGACACCTTGTAGTGGCCTTCCAGCATCTGAAGGGGGCCTATAAGAAAGCTGGGGAGGAACTATTTACAAGGTCTTGTAATGACAGGAGGAGAGATAATGGGCTTAAACTGGAAGAGGGAAGATTTAGACTAGATGTTAGGAAGAAGTTCTTTACAGCAAGGGTGGTGAAACACTGGAACAGGCTGCCTAGGGAGGTTGTGGATGCTCCCTCCCTGGACTTGTTCAAGACCTGTTCTAGTGGGAGGTGTCCCTGCCTATGGTAGGGGGTTGGAACTAGATGATCGTTGTGATCCCTTCCAACTTAAGCCATTCCATGATGCTACGAAAATATTCAATATTTTCAGTGGCAAAGATAGACGTCCTTGACACCTACATGTTTTTTAGGTGCCAGCTCACTGGAAAGAATAAAAAGTCCATAAATTAATAACTGTATTAGTGTGTAAAAATCAATCTTATTTACGCATTAGCTACCAGTTGCTACTTAGAAATCAAGTCCTAAATGGAATTAAAATGGCAAATGCTTGCCTTCCCAAAGACTTCCCAAGTTTTATAGGATACACAAAAAGTCACATGAAACTGGAGTAGCTTGTTTTAAAGTCATTTTAATAATGACTGATCCATTTGAATTTAAGCAGATGAAGGATAAGCTGAAGCAGGGATAAACTGAAAAGGCCATGTGCTGAGCCCCTTCATTATCTACGTGACTAGAAACTACTGTGCTTTATCATCTGCTGTCGCTTTTTGCTATCTCCCTCTTTAATTTTCCTAAATGGCTGGTGCAGTGCTGTTGAGATAAGGTGTTTAATAAGGGAAAGGATTTAGATGTTCCTACAAGACCAGTCTAGGCTCCTTTTTTTTTAAATGTCATCTTGATTTGTGCTTTTTTTCTTCTCTCTAAGTAATAGGCATAGGGATTATGAAATGAATCTGGAAGCTAAATTCCACTAACAAAATCCTTGTATCCACTGGTAACATAAATAACAATTGGTTCATAGTACAATAATCCCAGATAGTAACCACTATCAGAAGACACAGAAACTGAACCTCATCTTAAGTGGATTACTTTTTAAATTAAAATTTCAGAAGCCATAGGGCTACATATATTTCATTTGAAATAAAATTGTCTAATTTAACTTATGACATTTTTGTAAAAAGGAAAGGAAAACATTCTTGAGTATGAAGAATCATCTGTAGTAGATGACCTGCTACTTCCATGGCTTGAAACTCATTCTGTAACCACCCCATTGGCTTATTCAGTCAAGTACTGCCATTGAGTTTCTGCAGCAGGAGTTTGCTGCAAGGAAGCAGTCCTAATAGTATCCATATTCTGGCATCTTTACAAATATTGAGCAGCGTCTTTCTCCAGATGTCTTCTGTACATGTTTAGGGGATATTCTTGCGGAGAAGTGATCTGCAGTGCACCTGAGGATATGTCCATGGTTACATTTTGGTGTAGATTGGAAATGCATTTCTGAAGTGAGCCTCCTGGCAGTGCCTTCTTACTGTGCGTCGATTCAATTCATAGGCAAGTCTTGGGGCTCACAAACAAACAGGGAAAATGAGCTTCAGAAGCACAGTTAAAATAGTCCAGCCATTGCTGTGTGTTCAGCCATGGAGACCAGGTTAGAGCCAATCTGAACTAACACTCTCAGACTGAGTATTGTGTTGGCATTGGGTCCTCTACGTTAGCTTCTTCACCCTGCAGGTCTGTTCCAATTGTGTAGCAAAACTTGCAGATGTAAATATAGCTTAAGGGTCCCAGGAAATCCAAAGGCATTAAAGTGCTTACATTCAAAATAGATCATATAACTTTAATTCTAGCCCCTGTTTGCCTGTCCGTGCTGATCTTCACTGTCAAAATCACCTACTGAGTTGGCCTGCAATATTTCTTGCCTCACTCAGGGCATTGCATTGACATTTTCTTGGGAAGGATACAGTAATTAATTATTTCAATAGCCATTTCAGGACAATCAGTTACATTTGTTCCTGGTGATATGTTGTCTTTAGACTTCTTGCTTTATTAATGGTTGGGAACAGTCTGACATTACCAATCTAAGTCCATGGCATGTGCCAAAGGACCTGGGCTAATTCAAAGCCAAAGGAGAGTGAAGTGGCGTATGGTGAGTCAATTTCTGTATGGATTCTCACATCTGCACTGTACAGTACTTAAGCTATGAAAAAGAGAACCCAGAGCAAGCTTCCACTGAACTTCCAAGTGCCACACTGTGTAGGGATAAGAATCTGCAGAAGCAGTCTAGCTGCATCTGGAGGGTGTTGAGCCCAAGCATGGTCTTTCACAGTTCCCATCTTAGCTGGTATTTCTGCATAGTGCCATGTTTGATCTGACTTAATTCTTCTGTTGTGATCCTAAAACTGGAACACTGCATTGAAAGCTTACTCAGATGAGCAGCAGCACTGAGTGAGCCATCCTCTGTACATGGACTGAGAGCATTTAACTGGTCATACATACACTTGAAATGCCAGATGTGGAATCTTGTAATAGATATTTTAACTTTTTTTATTAAAATATAATCTAGAAGGGCCCCTAACAGAGTTGCTTGTTGCTTGTCAGAGCTCTGGGCAACCTGATCTAGTTGAGGATGCCCCTGCTTACTGCAGAGGGGGTTGAACTAAATGGTCTTTGGAGGTCCCTTCTAACTCAGACCATTCTATGATTCATGTAGAGGATGATACTGGACAGGGAAAGATCTCATTCTTGAGTAAGATCTGAAAGGCTAACAGGACTGCTGTAGGTAAAAAAATTACTTTCCAAGGCAGTATAATGAACTCAGACCATATAATATAACAGCAACACAACAGTTAACTTGATTTTCTTGAATACTAGGCCAACATTGAGAGTTACCCCACAAAACTGGGGAGGTTTCATAATTGGCTGTCTCAGAAATTTAAATTAAGAGATTAATTCACTGTTTTGCTATAGAAGCAACTCTTCTGGTGCATGAAATAAGCATAAGCTTGCAGTAGCCTGTTCTGGAAATTCTCTGATATCTTTCTGTAGCTAGAGGGAGGAAATTAATGGCTGCAGCTGCTAATTCTACAATATTATAATAGAAACTTTATTCTTATTTAAACTCAGTTTTTATGGGTCTCCTGCTTGTGGATTACACTTGGTACAAAAGTTATCTGGATTGTTCAAAATGTGTGCACAGGGAGCTAATTACAGAGACCCCCATTTCTACCTGCAGGGCAAGGGGGGAAAGTCTTGAAGTAGGACCTGACAGGTTGACTTTTATAAGCAGGACTACCAATGATGTTTTTATACCATTTCAGCAGAGTCATCAAATGTCAGTTATTGCCATGTCCTGAGTTAAAGTCCTTTGCATCATATGTTACCAATCACTGAGCTGTGCACAGTACAGTCTGCTCCAAAGAGAGTACTTTCTGCCTTTCATGTACAATGATAGTGTTGTTTCCTTTGCTATAACATTACCTTGCCTTTTTTTATCCTGTAAGCTGCCAGATCATTTTGAAGATGGCCATTGTCAAGGTGTTTTATTAATGCAGTGTATGGAATTTCCAGTTTGTTTAGAGTGCAGAAGTTGATACATAAAGCAATCCATTATCAGAAATAGTTTGTGCACTTCTAAACAAGTAAATGATTAAAAGAGTGGGGGGAAATGAAGTGTCCTTTCTATCTTTTCAATGAAAAACTGAGGGGTAAATATGGAAACTACTTACCCAAGACCTCACAGTACTGAACAAACTTTAACTTAGACCTGAGATGCATTTTCAGGTATGCTTGCAGAGTTTCACGTTCGTGCTGTTCGTAGAATCATAGAATCATAAGAATAGTTTTTGTTGGAAGGGACCTTTAAAGTCCAAGTAGTCCAATCCCACTAAGGTGCGAGGGGACATCTTCAGCTAAATCAGGTTGCTCAGAGCCCCATGCAATCTGACATGAAATGATTCCAGGGATGGGGCATCTAACACCTCCCTGGGCAACCTGGGACAGTGTTCTGCCATCCTTATTGTTAAAAATGTCTTCCTTGGATATAGTCTGAATAATAGAATCAGTCATAGAATCATAGAATACCTTAGACTGAAAGGGATCTTAGAGATTATCTACTCCAACCTACCCACAACAGGCAGGGACACCTCTCAACTATGCTCAGCTGCTCAAGGCCTCATGCAACCTGGCCTTGAACACCACCAGGGAGGAGGCATCCACATCTTTGCTGGACAACCTGTTCCAGAGTTTCACCACACTCATAAGAAGAACTTCTTCTAAGATCTGCTCTAAACCTACTCTCCCTCAGCTTAAAACCATTCTCCCTTGTCCTGTTGCTAGAATATCCTGTCTTTCAGCTTAAAATCATCACCCCTTGTCCTATCACAACAGACTCAGCTAAAAACTCTGTCCCCATCATTCTTATAGGTCTCTTTAAGTACTGAAGGCTGCAATAAGGTCTCCCTAGAATCTTCTCCAGGTTGAACACCCCCAGCTCCCAACCTTTCTCCCTAGCAAAGGACGTCCAATCCTTGAATCACTTTAGTGGCCTCCTCTGAACCTGCTGCAACAGATTCATGTCCTTCTTGTGCTGAAGACTCCAGGGCTGGACACAGGACTGAAGATGGAGTCTCACCAGAGCTAAACAGAGTGGCAATAGAGCCTATTCCTGAGCTAACTGAGTAATTAGGAACATCAGAGGCCGACCTGAGAGGGGAGATGGGCACAAATGTACAGAGGTCCCAGAGCATATCAATAACAGAGATGACAGTTCAATCCAGGTTCTTTCTCTGTTCATTGGAGCATGCTTCCTCTTGCACTTCAATGGTGATTTCAGTTCTGTATAATGCAGAAGGATTTAATATTGCCTCTGCACCTGAGGAGTATTTGGTTTACTGTGTAGTTTGGGCTACTAGAAATTACTAAAGAATTATTTTAATCTGACAGAGTGAAGGTCTCTATCTAAGGCTGATGGTTATGATAAAGCAAAACACTAGGAACCACACATTTTGGAAAAGTTCATAATAATCAGAACTCTCAGAATAATAGATATTTTGAGGCAGCTTAGCTAACTGATGTTTCTACAGAAGAAGCAGACATAAAGAAAGGATTTTTTCAGAGGTATAGTCTACTAGTCACAAAAAAGTTTTATTGAAAGATATGCAGGAGAGGCAGATCAAGTTATGGACTGGAACTGCTATTTACTGTTTTTGGGAAGTTATCATAGGCAATCAGCCATCTCCAGAGCTTTAAGATGAGAGGTTTTGGGGCAAATATCAAAAGACAACTCTGGAAACAAGCACTGACATAGATCTCATTTATACTTGCCTTGGAGCTGGAAGATGCATGTGCTCTAAGGGAAGTAAACAAAAGTAAAGAGCAGAAGGCAGAACATAAGGTTGTTAAGGAAAATTAAAGAGGTATGGAAAATCATCTATCCAAATCTTGTGGTTCTAGTATAACAACAAACACTGTGCCCTGAGCATTTTGAAGCCTCATTTATTAATTTGACACCATATACTGAGTTTTCATCTGTGTGATTAAGATGCCTTGAATCACCTTGATCTATTTTAATAATTTATCTTTAATATATTATGTAGGGGTTTGGGTCTTTTTGACTTTTATCTTTCTGTGATGGTAGAATACTTAACAGTTAAAACAAAATGTGCTCAGTCTTTATGGAAATTCCAATTATTTTCTGCTTTTGCTGCAAGCTATTCGTGGAATCATTCAAAAACCAACACATAGGGCTGAAGGTCTTTTAAACAGCCTTGCCTTCTGTTGAATTAATGAGAAGTAAGTATACTTACAATTTTGCTCACTGCTGCTAATTCTAGGGTGATGTGGTGCTGCATATAAGTAGAATAAATTTGTAGTGAAAGAATAGAAAATTGTAACATTAGAAGATTAAAGATCTCAGATTTCTTCTGAAAATGTGTATCTTTGCATAAGAAAGAAAACAGAATTGCATTGGGATTCTAGAAAGGATTCTCTGGGCATGTGCACTGTCTTCATGCTATGGAAATCGGTGAAGCTTGGACAATTTTTACTGGCAATGCCTCAGCTTTTCTTTTGAAGTTGTAAGTATTAACTCATAATTACCAAGAAAAGTAGAGTTTTGGAATGCTGATATGTTCTTGCATGGTATCTTTGGAAAGTGCATCTTAAGAGAAAGGAGCTAATATTTGTAAGAGGGTAGCATCAGAGCTTTCAAAAAGAATATCCATTTTGCTCATCTTAGTGAACTCAAATGCAGAAGAGTCTGCCACTATGACACTTTCTATCTATAGCAATTAGTATAAAGACTAAATAGGACATATAAAGGGGACATGAGCAGTGTTCTTTACTCAATTTACTCAGTTAACCGAAAGCTGACAATCACACAAAAAAAGGATAGTTAATACCAGTGTGATTAAAACTGGTGGGGAGGCCTGGCCTCTGGATATTTGTTTAAGCCTTCTGCTACTGAAAGTCTTGTCATAAAAGTACATAAAGTCCTGGAACCTGGTAACCAAGCCTAGAAGTAGGACAGAATAATATTTCCTACTTCCTATCAAGTAACTCACTACACTAACAGAGCAAAGTGAGGTTTAAGGTGGAGTTGTCCTAATGATCTGAGTAAATCCTAGATGTTTTCACTTCTGTTTCATTAAGTTTCAGACTATATCATATCCTGCCCTTTCATTTATCTGTTTGGTGACTATTCTTGTAAAACACATTATTAATCTACTTACACTTAAAGTTAGACTAAATTCATCCAGAGAAGCTTCTGAACACAAATTAAGGTTGGTAAACCACTGGTTCTCAACAGTATCAGTATTTTCAGAAAACTTTTCCGATGAATATTTGGAAGCAAAATGCTGCTTCTTCTGAGACCTTTGTTTGATCTTATATTTTTCTTAGCATGTGAGTTTTCAGAGTCCAACAATAAGCCAGACAAGGGTAATTGCTCTTCAACTGCTGCTATTAATCTTACCTGATCTTTCCCATTATAAAATGCTCTTAAATCAGTGTTTGCTGAAGAATCAGATTAGTGCCTGATTAGATCTGTGAAGTTTTATCTTCCAATGTGTTTTGTGCCAGATTCAGAATTGAGAATGAATACTTAGAGTATTAGAAGTTAATATATGATACAATTGAAAGCTCTGTTGGGTAATTAATTTTTTTTTCATTTTGAGTTTGTTACTCTAACTACAGTAGGGCACAAATGAAAGGTTCTAATATCAGAAGATTTACTACATGATGTCATGCGCTGCATCCCTCCCAGAAGAATTCATGTTAATTGTCACATGGCCTTGCCAAGATCGTGAGCAGTGTGCAGTAATAAAATCCTAATAGCAGACAGCTGCTTTTAAAGGCATATACCCAATGGCTTTAAAATGCTTCAGAGAAGGTACATTTCTTCTGCAAGGGCTAGTTCTAAACTCCTGCCTAACAAGTGGGGGAAGGGATGCTCCAGCAGCTCTGTACAGACATGTATTCTCTCCATGTTCTGTGCCCCACCAGGAAAGGAGTAGTGTACACATCTCTCACAATTTCCCTCAACTGCTTGGCTGATCCATGGCCAAATGTCTGCCTCTATATGAGGTTGAACTGCACCGCAGATTTCTAATTATTCCTTACCCTTCAACACCCTCACAGTTCTTCTATTTTTCCAGGCTTCAGCTCTGGGAAGACCAATCTCTGATACATATTTGTTTGTTTATTTATAAAGGGGTCATTTCCATGTGGGTTTGACCTCTCCAGTTGGCCTAAAAACCTGTGCTGTGAGTAAAAGCATCAATTTTCTACCTCACAGCAGACATATTCACTCCCGCTGTTTCTGGCTGGGGAACGTATTCCAGCAAGCATCTTCTTTCTTGCGATTTATTTGTGGATTGTAGCGAGATTTGAGTTAAGCTTTCTACTAGTCCGTTTGTTTAGCTTTGCAGTTGATAGTACTGTGCAGAGTGAAGGAAAGCTATGACATTATTTTGGAATTAATTTTCTAAAATGAAATTAACAAAACCAAACAAAAAAACACATAACCATTTCTGAGGTATCACCATCATGCTGAATGTTAAAACATTGTCTTTAAGATTATCAGCCTGACTTCTTACTATAGGGTCTAAAAAACTGAAATGCACCTGTTCGTCTGCTGCTGTGTTCTGGCTGTGGAGAAGTAAACTACAGTAGACTGCTATTCAGTATTCATTTTGGAGTGACAGGTAAGTGTGCAGCATGAAATGTGCCATATAAGGACACAAAGGTGTATCTTTAGATAAACCACTTGTGAAGATCATGGCAATCCAAAAAAAAGACCTTGTTCTTGAGCAGGGAAAAAACCCAGCTACTTACTGCCTCAGAAGCAGAAGAAGCATCCCCTGGAGAAAAAGCCTGTTGTTATAATAGGCCAAACAAGTCTTTCATCTAAACACTAATAAATACAGGGCAGAAAGGGAACCTGCTAGTACAATGGTGAAGATCCAAGTGAAGGCTGCAGACTGCACACTTTGCCATGGGTAAAGTTATGCTGATGAAATCAGTGAATGGGTGATGTTATGCTGATGAAATCAGTGAATGGGTGATGTTAGATAGAGGACGCTCCCTGGGAATGAATAGATTTCTCCAGGTCCCTTAAAATATATTGGGAATATCCAAGAATCTTTATAATTTCTAGAAAGCAGGTGCATGTACAGTTTAATTTGGGCAAATCAAGCCCATCCTACATTACACATTCTGGGGAAACTGTAGTTGATCTAAGCTTTATCATTATATCTGGAGTCTCTTGGGTGTCTTTCATTTCTACATACCCTCAGCCTGCAGTAGATTTAGGGAGCTTAGAGTGAAGAAGTGCTAGGAGATTGCTTCCAGCTTGTGATGTCTTCAGGCTTTTACACTCTTTAATAAGAACAACCATTACAGTTTTATACACGGTGTTTGTCAAGACAGTGCACACTCAAGGTAGCACAAGATTAAATCAGCTCAGTTGGATTTTTTTTTGCTGCCACTTCTTTCTCTCTCGAATAATAATGTAAACCTGTTATGTTGTGCGTGCGTATTAGCTACGCATATTGCCACCATTCATATTTTTCCTTTGCCATATTGATAAATGCTCAAGTAAAACAATATTAGAGCAGGGAATGCAATAGTTTTTAAAGAGATATTCCAAAATGAATATAAAGCAGCCACTCTTGTCAGAAGCTTAGCTGTATAAACATGAATTAGTGTTAGAGCATC
>VWZI01011947.1:269418-328013 GCA_013396835.1 Psilopogon haemacephalus
ACATGAATAATTGGATTGATTTTCAGGCAGAATAGAAATTAAGAACTAAGTCTATCCAGCAATGAGTCTTGGCACCTAGCAGTTGGGTAGGGGGAGAAGAGAGGGAGAAGAGACATGACTGCCTAATAGAATTATTATCCTCTTTACATTGATTATATATTATATATATATATACACATATGAAAGTACATGTAGAAAGTATGGAAATTAGATTTACTGTGGCAGCTCAAAACAAATGTGGAAATTTGACATAAAAAGTCAGAACTGGCCCCTTGTGCCCCAGCAGAGATTTTGTTTACTACCAGTACCACATTACTGCTGCATTGTGCTTTGCTGTGTTCATGACCGTAGCTTGGGCATGGGACTCTGCTCAGTTCTAGTATTTCTACTGGAAATCTGAATATGCTTTGAGGTAAGAGGTCTGTCTCTACACTGCTGTCTGGTAGACTGGTGATAACACAGCTGACTTTTTTCTACTTGCCAGCAGAGAAAGACCACTGCACCCAGTTCATGGTACTGACTGAAAGAGGAGATTGCTAGATCTCACTTTATAATGAGTTCAGCAGTACTTTTGCCTGTAATGTGGAGGATATCTGCTGCTTCCATAGCTACCCTTTTGTATTGCTGTATCAGAATAATTAGTGGTATTTTGGTACATGGGAGGTGGGGTGTATATGCTTTCCAAATGTACAATGATTGTCGTTATCTGATTTATGTGGGTTTCCTTACAAACCAGAGTGAGGTCTGGGAAAAATAAAAGAGCATTGCTGGGAGATGAGAGCAGTAGTGAAAAGTCTTAGCTTTTCATCAGACCTTGCAGTACAATATCCAGCTAGGTCTGTCCACCTCAAGCTATCAGATGACAGCATATGAAGGAACCCAGTTCTGCATTGTGATGTCCCAACAGTGCCCTGTCTAATGAAATTTAAAGTCCACCTCACTTTTAAGGCCTTCAAAATAAATTAATGTGAGCAAGCTCAAAATCTACTTTCCTGGATGCTTCCTGGCTAGGTGGCCCTGTTTTCAGTCATAGCCTATACCTGTGGGGAGTGGTTCCATAACTTTTCCTGTGATTGTGTGGAGTGGTTGCTTTGACTGAAATATCTCATGCTACCAAACACTCTTGCCACATGAGTTCGGGACTTAGTCTCAATCTCTTCTTCAGTGGGGGCTGCAGTACATCACTTTTCATTAATAACCCAAATATCACTATCTAAATTTTGAAGGAGTGTTTCTAATCTCCCAACTGTTAAGAGCTGGTATAATGAGAGGGAACAGAAATGACCTCTGGAGTTCTGTGCAGCCTGATGAGCTTTCACAAGGCTTTCAAATGCCATGAGTTCCACACAAATGACTATAAATAATTGCCTAGGTTGGCCTGACCTTGGGTTGTCTGAGAAGATGATCTGATAATGGCATGAGTGACTCTGATTCTGTTCTGAAGCTCAGATCCCATTTAGGATTATACTTATTTGAACTTTTTGTAATTTAAGAAGAAGGCTTTCTGCGTGCACCAGTGCTGGAAATGCATGCTGAACACAGAGGTCACTGATGTGGCAGTTGAAATCATCATGAAATAAGTCACTTGGGACATGAGTTTAAGCAAACCTGAAAACTTACCTCCAGTTTGACAATGCAGTTTTCTTTCCCTGGTCTCTCAGCCTTGGTTGGAGTTGCCAAGTTTCATATTAAGTCCTCTGTTCTGCAGACTATATATCAAGCAGAAATCTCTGCAGGACCTTCACCATGGAGCTTTGCACATTTTGGAGTACACATCAAACTGAGAGCAGCCTGCAGAAGGGCAAATTTTGTACCATCCATTTGTCCTGAGGCATCTTTGGCTATGTTCCCTGTCTATGGCAAGTGGTGAATGTTAGTTTTCAAGAATTACAATCCTGTTTTGTGAAATGTGGTCCAAAAAAGAAAAAAGTACTAACAGAAGCAGCCTGTATTACAAGCTTGTTCAGTCACTCCTTTCATCTTTTCCTGACAAATTATAAAGAACACCTAAATGACTTGATATTAAGGATCTTTTTCCATTTAAATGATCCTACGATTTTTAATTAAATTACTCTTTTTCAGATTGCATAATATTAGGAGCAGTTCCACTACTTGCTGCTAGTTCTACCCCAGAGTGCTCAGGACTCACAGCATTTCATCAGACATGCTCTGTATAGATAATAAAGCAAAACAAAGCAACTTTTCTGGGTTTCACCTCAAGTCCCAACCAGAAAGATGTGAAACTGATCTTTTAACTTGTCAGCATTTCCTGGTCAATGTATCCTAAAAAGCAATCTTCAAGGGAGAACAAAAAGAGGATTTAAATACTATATTTAGTAGCAGTTTCCAGCTCAGCCATGCCTGTGACTTGGTGTGCTATTGCTGCACATTATTCAGGTTTTACAGCACATAGCAGGTTTTAGACTGCTGTTGAATACATCTTAGATAATGCAATGAATGTTCTGCTGGGAGTGGCACAAATAACTGAAATGGTGCACAGCCTGGCACACGAATGGGATCTGATGTTGCCCATGAAAATATTTGCTATTGCTGATGGTTGTAAATGCAGCAGAAAAAGTTTGGAAACTCCCTGGATTGGAGTAAAGAACTCCCTGAAGGTAGATGGTCTCTACAGATTAATGGTGGCCCTATTAGGCCAGGCCATTACTAAATTTTTTCATTACTGGTATCATGTGAAAATCTTTAAACCTCATATGAGGGCCAGATAAAGCTCCAGAGAGATCTGCATATTTTGTACATATTTCACTTCTTCCCAAATGGTTGTAAAAGTAATACAATATTACTATTTTGAGGCATCTCCTAAGAAGCTCATGAAAACTTTAATTCTTAACAGCAATGCCTTTACTGAACGACAGAGCTCTGCTTATCCTTCCTTTCCTTAGCCAGGAGCAATCCATGAAGAGACATAAATGTGTTTGGGGAAGCCTTGGGCCTGACTTCATGCTGGCTGTAGTAATAAAATAGAATCATAAATAAATCAATTTGCACTATCATAAACAAAACCACTTAAGGAAGGATGGGGTGCAGATTTAATTAGGACTACTATGTGGGGACAGCAGAGGTTTCGTAGGTGTGATAGAAGTGACAGATGGGAAGAGGGCATTCCACAGTCCAAATTTCAGCCTTTCGTGCACTCTGCTGTTAGCAATAATTTGTAACTTATTAACTCAGATTTTCAAAATACTTGTAGGACTTAGTCAAATCTCCCATTGAAGTGTAATGGGTGATAAGTTTAAATACCATGCATTTAGAGGAGGGGGGAAAAAGGATTGAAAACATTTTCTGTCATTACTGAAGCATACTATGGTACATTTGTGTGAGGATAAAGAAAAGACAGGTGAGATCTACTGTATGGGTAGGCAGGCTTCCAAGAGCATTAAGATTTTATTTTAAGAGATGAATAAAAGCCTCAAAATTGCTCTAGACTTGGCAGGTAAGGATTGTTATGCTTCATCTTGCCTCTTGGCCAGAAAGCTCAGTAAGTGGGAGCTTGCCAGATACAGCAGTCTTCCCCACTACCTGAATTTAATTTAAACCATTCTGTGCAGCCCTGATTTTAATCCTTTCATTTTGGTTTTGAGTTACCACATATATGGCACAATGGAAATATTTTTTCAATCTTAAATTGGAAACATATTTTAAGAGACAAAAAAAGTGCCTGTCTTCAGTGCAGAATGAAACATCTTTAACTGTTAGATGAAGTACAGCCACTGGAAGGTTTTACTTGAAAAGTTTGATTATCAGTAGAGAAATGTGGATTTTCCATGATTAGTTTTTTGTTTCCCCTCTTCCAGTTTGTACGCATTGCACAAACTGTTTCTTCAGGATGACCAAACTTTGTGGTAGTTCACAACAAATGTGTGTTCAAAGTAACTAGAGACAGAAGTTTGATGTGTCTAAGATAAATAAATTGGCTTGTTTACCTTTTTACACTATATATCTAGAATAATGATGGTGGTGATTAAATTCTACTGCAATAATTTTATTTGTCATAAAGGATGGCAACATTTTCACCTCCAAGGGTACATGTTTCCAGGATGTGCCTTCAATTTCTGTTCTAAATACAGCACAGAACAGGAAGTAAAAATGCTGCAAGTATTTGACAAAAAGTAAAAGTTGTGAAAAGAGTCTGAGTTGCACCTTGAATTTTAATTTTGCTGCAGAGGCTGGCCTTATGTCTTCCACAAGGAAAAGTAATAGGCCTAGGTGAAAGAGAGGAAAGGTTGTTTTATTGTTGTTATTATTAGGTTTTGTGTAATTTTCTCATGGTGTCTTTGAAAGCTGGAAAGGCTAAAAAATTCAGATCTCTATGGAACTACTGCAGCACCTATGAGAGAAACATAAAGGTGACCTGTATTCAAACAATTATCAACTATTTGTCATCAGATGGATGGATATGCTGGGTGGGATTTCACAGAGATCCTGGGTGTGCCTCATCCATCACAAACATGGTTGAATAACTAGAGTAGGGATTAAATCTGCAGATGTTAGAATTTATGTCAAGAAGGATGGGTGTGAGGAAACACTAGACAACAGTGACCTATTATATAATCTTGCATCAGGTACAGCAACTCCTTTGTCCTTATTTCACATTGAATGTGCCTTGACACTATCATACTGTTTAGAGGAACATCTGCTGCTGCACTGGAGTATTGGAGTGTTATTGATCAGACCTCTGAACTATCCACTTTAGTCATGTAGTATTGGAAAGCAACAAGCATGGTGTGTTCTATCCGAGACTCCGTGTTTCCAAATGGATGAGTACAAATGAAAGCAATTCAGTGTTGAGCACTAAAGATGTTTTGATGTCTAGAAATGTCCATCCAGGGCTTAAGTCACTCATACTAATAATAACACTCATTGACTTGTTACAGATATTTCCTGGCATTTTGATAAAAAACAAGATTATTTTGTTTTAAAATGGTCTTTGTCTAGCACATTAAACATGCAGATTTGTCAGGAAATCAGGTATTATATAATTTATGCATTTTTTATATGCTTGCATGTTGGCAGCAGAGCATGGAAATAGAAGAGTTGCAATGCAGTTGTGTAATGGAGCAACAATTAATTGATGCAAGATACGATTTTTTTCAAAATTAACATTGTTTGTTAATTCTGGTATTCAAAATTCTCACCACCCCCTACCACTAATTTTAATAATAACTGGTTCAGTTGCAATGGTCATGGAACAGATTACATAAAGGAATAACTAGATATAGTAATAACTAGCAATATATAAACATTAACTGAAATGGAAGAGAAGGTTCCTGTGGTCAATATACTGCTTATGGTTAATTATATCGCTTGCCCACTAGATGGACTCAGGGCTCCTTTCTGCTTATGGCAGAAGGCAATTGGTAAATTACCTGAGGCTTTAAGTATTTACTTAGAAAATATTATTTCTTCTGACTTGTGGGTTATCGACAGCTTAAGACAGTACCCAAACGCTTTCAGGGAATTCTGTCGATTGTCTTGTTGGCCATTGAGGCTTCTGATTCTTCCCAGGCTTCACAGGCTGCTGAAGAAAGGGGCAGATGGTCTCTGACCTGGTCCTGGCTCCTCTGAACGATCTGCGTGTCCTACACAGAGCTGCTCATCTTGGCAGGTGTAGGCAGGATGTCTTGTGATGTGTAGTCTCAGCATGGATGTCACACTGGCTATGCAGGCCAATCACATGAAGGCATTTAAAGCTGATTCCTGTTAAACTCCAAGCAGGCAGTTTCCAGGCTGTTCAGCAGGGCTGAGTTACAGCTTAATGCTATAAAGTAATAAAGCAGTATCACTGCCAATGGCAGCAGGCAGCAGCAGGCACAGATACAATGGCAGAGCACAAATACAACGGCAAAGGATGTTGTGTTACCTGCTCATCAATTTTTATCAATGCCTGAGACTAACGGGCCTTGCCTTTGGACACAGAATAGCCAATCAGAACAACAGTTAGCCATGTTTGACCATATTAGGTGAAAGCATAGGCTTGCATTACCCATATTGGGGAAGAACATAGGCTTTGCACGAGGAGGCACAAGCCAAGTGTATGTACTTTGTTTACCACAGCAGGCAAGCAGGAGCAAAACAAGTTTGGGCAAGCCGTGGTCCCTCAGACTCAGTGGCTCCAGGCTCTTTCATCCTCTTTCTCACGATTGCTTCTCCCCAAAACAGAAAGAGAGCAGAAAAACATGTCTGGGCAAGCCAGTACATGTACAGGCCTATTTTGAACTGTCGGGCCTGCCACGACAAGTTGCAGTTAAAAGAATGTGAAGAGTTAGTTTTTTGAAGGATGATTTAGGGCCTGTGCATCATGGCTGTATGCACATAGCGTGATACTGTGTTGTGACTGGGACTACTGGAACGTAACATAATGTACCAGCTCACATCTTGTCTGGGTGCTGTTTTGTGCTGCTGGCACTATACTCGTTTCAGAAAAAAAAAAAACAAAAACAAATTATAGGCCACATTTGACAGCGTTTTAAAAAGATCACTTGGAAAAGAGTGTATTTTGATAAATAATGACTATAAATTCTGTCAGTGAAATGTGTTGCTTGTTGTCAGAGTCACTTATTAGGTGATCTTACTAGTGCTGATTTGTTTTTTTAATTATGTGAATGCAATCACTGGAAAAAAGGTTTATTTCTCTTGTACGCTAGGTCATTAAGTTACATGTGGGTGTTGGCCTGGATCATACATGATATGATGATGTTTAAAGGCAAAGCAGAATGAAAGAGAAAAAGGGACCAACACTGTGCCATTAGTGAAGGTTTATCTACAGTGTGCTGGCTGCTCCAGCAAAGTGTAAGAAAGCCAATTAGCTCTGCTTGTCCTTCCCTTCCTGTTGATCCTGGCCTGGGTGTGAGCCGGTGAGCTTCTACTTAAGGCTTTGAGCAAAGGTTTGCTTTTTTCAAAGGACTGACAGGAAATTATTTAATAAGCTGAGGAGAGGGAGAAGTTTCCTGTTCTAGTTACTCCCTGTATAGTTCTGAAGCTAAAAAGAGAAGTTCGGTGGGATGGACGACAGGCCCCAATGTCCTCATGGATGATGCTTTGACACTGGAGGTCTAAGCATGCTGATCACATCCCTACAGATTTTGCCTTCGTCCTAGTAGGCCCTAAAAGCTCTAAATACATTTTAAAGAATAAGTTGAGTGTTTCCATTGTTTCATGTTAATATAATGGAAGCCCTTCCAAGGCCTATCTGCTCAGTGCAGATAGGCTGGACTATGACCTCAGGACCCATTTTGGAACCTCACAAACATCTGAGGGTGAATTGGTTTAAGTTCAAGTGAAGCCTGTTTTGTAATACACTAAAAAAGTGTAACTGAGATTGGAGTATCTTTGTCTTGTCTTAGACATATAGTATTAATACTTTACAATGTTTGTCTGTGAGTAAATGGGCTTTAATGCTTTCTAATCCTCTATGCACCAAGATGAACGCAAAGAAATTCACTCTGTGAATGCCAGTGACTGAGCATTGCATGCTCAAGTTAATTTTAAGGCAGTGAAAATCTACAATACTTCTTTCTGCTTGCTGCACACTTCACTCACCAGCTCTGTACTACCCCTCAGCATGGGAAGGCTGTAGCAAAGTTTCTGTAACTGGCTCTGGGGTAATGGTAGCAAATGTATATAGTCCAGATTCTGCCCCAAAGATCTAACACTATGAGATGGCTAAAATGCGCACAGCAGTTATGTAAAGCTTACGAATGCTGTTGGTGTGCTTATCTCCTGCATGTTTGTTGTCTTATTCTCAGTCTCAGTAAACTTGAAATGCAGTTATTAATTCATTAAGGCTGTGGTAAATATAGAGATTTAGTACTTGAATGATCCTACTTAAGAGTTGCACAGAAAATGTAGTGTGTTCCGAAAAGCATTAAAAGAAACCCATAACATTGAGAACTACAGCAGTTCTGTAACACATTTGATAAATTCTGCCAGCTTGAGTAAGGGATGCTTTTTAGAAAGTATACCATATTAAAAGTGGTACTAACTAAACCTATGCTATTAATGGAAAAAAAAATATGGAAAGCACTGTGCTTTCAAGTAGAAAAATAGTGTTGCTCTGTATCTGAAGGCAAATTATTTACTGAAGACATACCATTTGTTGTGTGTATTCATTTCTTGAGCACACATCCTCAGCGCAGCTGAGAAACCCCTTGGAAAGCACAATATTTTGGAAGGGTTGTGAAGGAAGGATATGACAAGGTTCTTCAAGTTGTGACATCTGGTAGACAGCCTGCTTCCAATGGACCAGAGACCCTGCCAGATACAGTCATGAGTTCAGTTATATTGAGGTCTGTAACAAATTTCAGGTGACATGGTTAAAATTATGAGTCTGCAGCTTTGTCCCTACTGGGAGTTAACTTTTCTGTGCTGCAGTGGGCAGCACAGAAAGCTTAAGTTCTCTTTTAATTTTTCTAATTGTCTCTTGACAGCACTGAAGGATGACAAATGTTTGTTCTTCAAAATCTGAAAGAGAAATTTATTAGGTGAAAGACAGCATGTACCCTTAAATTATGCTGTCTTTCTGCCTTCTAGGATAATTCCATGCTTTCTAGCTGTGAATTAAATATAAGTGCAATTATTGTTATAGTCATATACACCCTCCTTTCTATTCTGTAGTTAACCACAAGTTTTCTTAGAAGCCTGCATATCATAAGATTCACCTAAAATTTATCTCAATGTAACATATTTTACTACATTTATTTGTCATTTTCTGCTTCTATATTTATTGGCAGCCCCAAAGAGCTAAAACCGCTCATCTTTTAAGTTAAGTAGCTGATAATTCACAACATAGAAGCTGCACTCTTCCAAGGCTGAGGCTTTTTCAAAAGTACTAAAAACTGCAGAAACAAATGAAAATTGAGTTTAACAGAGTTCAAACTAGTGTTCTTTTGTTTGACTGCAACTATGAGGCAATCGTTAGTGTTGTTAGCTGGCAGTAGAAGTGTTCAGTTTAAAAAGAGGGTAAAGGGTACAGATGTGTGCGGCAGAGGACAGGAATGCTACTTGGTCATCAGTACATTAGAAACCAATTCCAGTCTCACCGTGTCCTCAGGAGAACCAGAGAGACAGGTGAGTGAATGCCTTTTTAAAAACAAGTATGTAGCAACCTGGCACAGAATACATCTAGGTAGAAATGCTGGACAGCTTTGTTTGGTATTGTTTTCCTTATGATTGTTTTGAAAGTGAGTTAAATGAAAGTGTTATTCTTTTGCTGTTGCTGCTATTTTTATCACTCATCATAAGTTCTGCTTAGCTTCAGATGCTTCTCCCTGTAACCCTATAGATAGGCCTATAGTCACCTCTCATCTCATAGAGGCTAAAATCAGTCTGAAATTCAAATCTGTAAGTTGAGGGGGAAAGCAGATGAAAAATCAGTGATTTTCAATTCAGATTTAAATCTTACCAAGCTTGTTTCTGTTATTTCACATTTATATACTGCCAAGAATATTCTGTTCAGAAATTATAGTTCATGTATCCTTTGTCCCAAGTCATTCCAATAAGTTTTCTCCCCTTGTTATTTCTTGTGGCTGACCTGATCAAGCAGGGAAAGGACTGTTTGCTTGGTTTTATTTTCTTCCCAAGATCCTCTCCCTGGAATTTCAAAGCAAAGGGAGGAGAAAGCAGAGGAGAAACCTCTGATGACAAGGATTTGTGTGGGTATTTCAAATAGCTGTGGTAATTCCAGCAGAGATATGATTATTAGCAATCATGAGGATGTATCAATCTGCCAATAGTCTAACTGGGACACAAATATGCATGTGTGTGCATTCAGTGAAATGTCTGACCTGAGCTTTTGTATCCAGAAATAAGTTGTTGATTGTCTCACATGATGGTGTCAAAATACCTCTACTGTGAATATCTGTAACCTGTATTTTTCCACGACACTTTCCTTATTTTTTCCTGAATTAAATTCTGGTAAGTTGTTCTGTTCTTGATATAAACTCACTTGGTCTCTCTTCCCTCTTAACCTCCACAGATTTTGTCTGTGAGGGGGAAGTGTTTAAAAATAATTCCAGTTATGGCAGAACAGCCTGTATCCTTTCTATACAGTAACTGACATCAGACTTCTGAGTTCACAAAATGGTCAAGAAAAGATCAGTAAAAACATCTAAGGATTCTGAAGGACAAATGTTTTTTCCTCTTTCCTTTAAAGGGAAAATGTGACTTTTCAAGCAGCAGTTGATTTTCAGACTGTGCAAGCCTAAAATGACACAAGGTCTTATTAAAATTAGTGTGATTTTATAACTTGGGGAACTACCCAACTTCTTAAAAGCTTCCCATCTGAGTGTATACTTGGTTCTTCTGTAATGACAAGTTAAAATATGGACTGAAACCTGAAGGGTCCTGTCCATGATTGGAACTAAAGAGAAAAAGAGAAAACTCTCCTCTTTGTTTTCCTCTGACTTAGTGATAACACATGTACCCTTGCACTGGCTCCCAGGATGGGCTGAAGGTTGTATTTTGCTCATATTAAATCCAGGGTTGTTGAGGAGATGCAACATGGCTCTGCAGGTAGAAACTTCTTTAGACCAGGAAATATGTGCCTCCAGGCAAGACACAGAGCCTGGCTGTGGCTCATATGGCATTTCACTGTGAGAGAGCATAAAGAAGAAGCCAAATTAAGTGACATGAGACAAAAGCTGAAGAGGTGGGCAAGTAAGCAGGAACTGGCTAAGAGAGAGCGTGCCCTGTGGTTTGCTCTTGTCCAGTGTGCTTTCTGAGACATCATTGCTACACAGCCAGGAGACAGTAGGAGGCTGGGTGTAATTTAGTGTTGTCCTTCTCAGAGTTATCTTGCACAATGTTCTCATTGAAGCAAGCACCTGAATTACATAGATGAGGAGAGGGCAAGGGGCAGAGCAGAATATCTCCTTAGGCTCTGATCTGGTGGACTCTGAAACTTCAAGGGAGAAATTCTGCAGTTTTTTTCTGACTTTGAAGAGCATGAGTACTCACTCAGTGTTTCAAGGCCCAGGTCATGGTGGTTAGCAGCACCTGCAGCAAGGATGCCAATAAATGTTTGCAAATACATGTGTTTTAAAACTTTCATCTACTGCTGTGGTCCATATCTAGAGATGGAAAAGCAACAGTGCTGCAGGTTCTCCTTGAGCTCTTGATTTCCCTGCTATTTGTAACAAAGGTTGAGAGTGGCTTTGGAGACTCTGTAGTAACCTGTCCAAAGGCACCACTGGATTGTTTATAATGGTTTATAATGATGGCATTTTTAATAATGCACCTGAACCTGGAAATCAGTTATGTTTTTTCACTCTCTCCTACCTACCCAAGCCAGAACTTCTTGCAAAATGGTATCTTCTAGGAATAATATTTTATACTTGCCATGTTTCTTGGTTTACTTTTGTAAGACAAAATCTTAAAATAAAATTTTCCTGTTAAAATAAAAGAATAATTTCTGGTTTTTTTCCCTGGCATGGAAGATTAGACAAGGACAATAACACGTGGTTTTTTTTTCCTTCATCATTGCCTCTATTCAGACAGCCAGGCAAAATCTTTCTGAATGTTAAGAGTATATAATTTCCTTTTGCTGAAAGGAAATTTTTCTAACTGTAAAGATGCTTTTCCTGTTCAGAAGTGAAACTGTCATACTTGTGTTTAGCATTTCCGTAGTGTTTCCACTTTATTTATGGACTGTAAGTTCCTTGGAAAGACCCAGAGAAAACTCAGGCTCCTACAAAAATATCTCACAAAGCACTTTGCCCTATTGCTGAACTGCAGGTATCTCCTGCCTCTCGTCAGACCTTCTTCCATTGCTCACTGTTTCACTGATGCCCCCTTCCGCCCTCATTGCCTCATATCAGGAAAAAATCTTAGTTCAAGGCTGCCTGGAAACAATATAGCACAGGACACTGAATCTGGGTTTGAGCACTGCTGGGTATGTACTGGGGACAGGTCCATCCTTTTGTGTCGATGAGTCCTTTATTAGCCATTTGCATTTCCTGCAATGGGAACCCTGTGAATGCAAGAGAAATGCGCTGAAGGAAGGAGGTGTGAATGATTCATCTATCAGAAATCTTTGTGTGTGTGTGTGTGTGTGTGTGTGTGTGTGTGTGTGTGTGTGTGACCAAAAAGCTCTAAACCTCACATTTGGCTACAATCAGGTTTCAGCTGTGTGCTCACTAGTGTGTTTCTAGCCAAAGTATCATATCTGAAATAAGCTCCTTACAACAACAACATTATTTTTAAAAATATGTATCTTTGAAAACTGAGGACACATCTCTGTAGCTGTTCTTGCTCACATAGTCCTTCTCTCTCTAACAAACCCTTTAATGTGACACAAGACTCCATTATAACCTGTTCATTCTGGGAGCTTCTCTTTGCTGACTGGTCTCCATGCCACACCTTTTCAGCAGACAGCAAAAGGAAAAGAGTCCCAGCTCCAGGATGCATTTCTTCATTCTTGCCAGAGAGATCCAGTTACAGAAATGAGAAGATGACCCAGATCCACAGTCTTCGCTGTGCAGCCCCTGTGGGCTCAGTTCCAGTTGGTTGCATTTATACAGCCCACACTTTGCTAGGAAAGAGAGTGAAACCATCCATTTTCAGAACTGTTTTTAAAATGGTTTTGGCACCAAACAACTTGAAATATGAAGGTCTGCCTGCCCTTAGAAAGCTGTTCAGGAAGAAATCTGCTAGGAGTCTTTGTGGGGATGCTAATCATGTGTAGCACATCAAGGACTCTTCTGGAAGTGGTGAGGACCAGCCATTCTGGGAAACATCCACATACAGACATATCCTTATCATGTTCTCCTCAGAGAATTCCAGAGAGCTCCTGCTGTGTGGAAAACTGAGAGTTCCCACAAAGGTGGATACTTCTGTGACACAGACCACAAGTCCAAAGAGTGCAGATGCTTGGGCAATCAAAAAAACTCAGGAACTCTCTCTGCAGGAGACTTTGTCAATTCAAAATAGGGGTGAGAGAATAAAAGCTGTTTTGATCAAGAATGAAAAGGGCATGGGGGGTGGGGAGGGGTGGGGGGAGGAGAGGACACAAATAATTTCCTTAATTTTGGCAATTTTTAGGAAAGGGAGGTTTGTGGAAATGTTTCTGGGTTTTTCAAAACGCAATGCAAAGGTTGTAAGGCTGTTTCCACACATCAATTGCAGTGGTATGGTAGAACTGTGGAAAAGGGCTCATTATTTTCACAATATGAAGTGCAGTTACCACTTAGCCTGGACTGTTCTCTCTTCTGTTTGTGTTGCAACGACAGATGGCGTAAAATGGCTTAATGACTGAAGTGAAACATGGTACAATATTTCAGTCCTCTTATCATCAACAGTCTAGGAATTAAAAAGCATGACACAGAATTAATGCATTTCTAAAAGAAATTAATTAACCCTCTTAGGGATGTGTTAGCACTGACATTTCAAATTAAATTGTATTTTAACAAAACACGTGTGCTTTCTAGGGCAAAAATTTAAAAAATAAGTAAAGCCTTTGTATCTTAAGTTTTCCCCTATCTCCTGATATTGCTGTCCTTCAGAATACAACTGCTGCTTTGCCCTGTAAACAGCAAGCACTGGGAATGGACAGAGCATGAGCCTCCCCACCACCTTCTGCTCGAGACATGTTGACATCTAGGAGTGGCAGAGAGGAAGGTGCAAACAGATGAAAATCCCAGCTGAATGAGTGGGTTTTTAATCTTCTTGCACCTGTTTCCAGGAGGGAGTGTGACAGTGATGGGGTGCAGAAAGGAATGTTACAACCTGGGCAGCAGGATGTGGGTGGAGGTACAAGTTCTGTGGGGAGAGGGCTGGGGGAGGGAAGAACAGGAGCTTGCATCATTATTTCAGACCTTGAATTTGAAAGAACTGTGGTATTGAAGACAAATGCATTTAAAAATTTGAGAGCAGTGTTTAGGTGTGGTATTCAGCAGAGGAAAAGAGGTATTTACCAGCACAACTTCTGAAATAATTTCCTAAAGTAATTGCTGTGAGACTACAGTAATGACTCTGATGCATGGATTTCATGAACATCAGAATGTGATCTTATCTCCTGAGCCAAGCACAAAGTTGGGGCTCTAAATGATTAAAAGTAGCACATTGAAAACAAAAATTGTCCCACATAGGATTTGGTGTTATCTTGGAAGGTTACAGTGCTCCTGCAGAGGAGCCTGCCATGGGGATGCTGATAACCTTTTGGAGACAAGGGAGCATGCAGGAGAGGAAATCATTGAAGTCTTTTCAATGCCACATTATTCATATCCAGCAGAACATCCCTGTTGTTCCCGTGGTTACTGAGCCTGAACCCACAGTTTAGAAGAGCCTGGTTGAATGCTGGAAAGGCACCCTGGATTTCCAGCCATTTGTTCCTCAGCGTTCTTATCCGGACAGTGACAGCTGGAAAAATTGGCTAAAATTCTTGCTTTGCAATGTTTCTGAAAAAGTGTAAACCTGTCCCTCTCCAGCAGGTAGCTGGGTCCTGTGCCAGGTATTCTACTGCTAGTGATGGCAACTCAAAGGCAGGCTAGGTACTGTTTATAGTAAAGTTGCATTAACAGTCCTTGGAAATGATGCAGACCACAGATAGATTTCAAATGGTGTTTGAAATCCTATATAACTCCTGTAAATCTCTGGGTTTTCCTTTTTCTCTGCATTTTGGGTGGACTCCTACCAAATTTCACTAGAGTATGGGACATTTTTTATATATGGCATCAGGTCCGTTAGTTTGGAAACCCCACACAGAAGCTTGTTTTTAGAAAGAGGGAAAATAAGATTAAACAGGACAGGGAATGCTGTTATGAAGGAATGAAAATATTTTCATTACCAGAGTATTTGTATGTCAACAGCTGATAGGGAATGATGTGGGACACTCCCAGAAGGACTCCCAAAGTTTTTTTTCATTGTGCAATAGAGCAATTAACAGAGCCCAGATTAAATGAGCAATGTCACATTGCTTCTTCCATTTAAAAAGTGTGACATTCAGGCTCTTTGTTTAGTAAATATTTGTTCTTTTATGTCCTTGTGACTTTTCTTATCCTACTTTGAACAGCTTTACATTCCCAAGTAATACAGGGGGAAATGTTAGCTTCTCCAAAACAGCTTTAAGATATATAGAAATATTTCTCCTCTGGTGTGTGTTTTAAAATATTTGTAAGGGAGAAGCTCTGTACATTCACAGAACACGTGGAAAGGAGGGGAAGATGAAACTCTACTAACCCAGAACTTGTAATACTTTTAAGCTGACTTCATGAGTTAATAAAGGAGGAAATGAGCAAATTCAGTTTTGGACTCTGCCACCCAGCTCTCATGAAGCAGCCCTTGAATGAACCCTAAAGAAATTCTCTGACTTACAGTTGTTTCCTGATCTTAGTGTGGTTTGAAGAAAACTTAATATTTTCCTAGGGAAAAAAGAAAAATTAATAATTACATCAAAGCTTTAAAAAAAAGCACTATTAAAAACAACAAATTAGCTTGCAGTATTACTTTGTTTTCTTAGCAGCTTTTGGATTCTGCTGCAGAAGTGGTTGTGTTTCAGTGACAGGACTTTTTACAGCCTTTACCTGCCTCTGATTTTATAAAGTAATGTTGATTGGAAGCAAGTAGCAGAAATATTGCTGTAGGCTTACAGAGCATTTACACTTCATTGAATTTAGTTTTAGGATATCGTTTTAATTTCAACATGTCTGAAGATTTACATAATTTAAATATAAGTTAGTGACTGATCTTTGTCAGATAACCTACTACAGTTGTTTATGTTACAGTGCAGAATCAGATGGCTCCTCTGGAAGTATTGATCTGCATGACATGTAGAAATAGTGTAATTCCATTTTATGTTAGCATTCAAAGGCAGTCTTATCTGTGTAATTCTTTACTGTGTGTGAATTCACTGATAGTTTCACCTCATCTTTGTCTTCTTTCTAAAAGCTTCTCTTTCTCATGTTAGAGGAACGCTTGAGAGATGGGCAGTTAATTCCACTAGCAATATTTATTAATAACATTGCATTAAGCTTCATAATAAGCTCAGGATCCTACTATCCAAGTCATTATGTGTGTATATTGTAATCTTTCCCTTGGAAAATATTACAAGACTGCCTGAGGTGGAAATTCAAAAGACCCTAAGGACATCTGCATTTTCTGCCTTCACACAGACTCCAGGGGACCTACTTTTCTAGATGTCAAATTATTCTTTAGGAATAAATGTAATTCCTTCTCTTAATGCTCTTTCAGATTTTCTTCCAAGATTCATAGATTGCATCTTTCTTGCTAGTCCTGAGTTCAAAAAATTCTAGACAACCCCATTTCTGAAAGCTGGATTCTGTTTTGCTATACCACCAGCTACAAAATGGAGTTAGGGGGTGATGGGAACCTGCTTTCTGTGGAAAGAAGTCATAAAATGTGTATGCTAAAAAGAAAGGTTGGATTGTGTCAGAGAACACCATTTTACTCCATTGCCAGCTCCTCTCTACATACCTTCGGCTTTTTAGAGCATTTGTTGCTTCTTAGCACCTGTTTGAAAAGAGTGTGAAAATAAATAACTTACATCAGTATCTAATGTTGATTATCTAATAGTCAAGTTTGAAATGTGTTATTCCCACTCCTAAGTATTGCTGGGGTCACTTGGAAGAGGAGTGACCGCAGGGATTACCATATGGCTGCGAATCTACAAACAACAATGTAGTGAATAATTGGACAAAATCATGCAGTACTCTACTCATTGCAAAGAAGCCTTCACTTCTTGCTGGAGTTTTTTTTTTTGGCATTTAGAAGAGCTTATCTTCGAGTAACATGTAGAGCGTAAGGTGAATTGCAAAAGAGGAATGCAGACAGATTCTCCTATCGGCACTTTGTTTTGGTTAAAGCTCCACTGAAGTTCTGTAAAATGCAGTGGGGGGAGGGGAAAGAAGACAAAGCATCATGTCCTCTGGGTTTCCTTGGGCAATTCAACAAGCTTATTAGGAAATTAACACTTCTGGGGTTAGAAAAGGATTGTCATGCTATTTTAGTTTTCGCGTGGCTTCAAACACTGTATCCGGCTGTGTCAAAAACAGCCAGGCACAGCCTTGGCTGTAAATACAAGGTGGGGGACAGGAGCTTGCTTTGTCAGCACTGGTAAGGCAGGTTTATTTTAAGAGAGGAATATTTTTAGGTCTGCCGTCTGGGTGGCTGTGTATCTTGCATATTCTGGATATTGGCAAGAACAAAATTCTAAGCAGATCACCTTTTTTTCTAGGAATTTTTCTGATTTTTGAGGGGTTATCTGATGACTTCTGCAAATATTAACTGTTTTTTCATGATTTGTATAAGAAAATCATTTTAAGAACTGCATGCTTAGAGGGCTGTGCATCCCTTACTTCCCTGTACGATTCTTCCAGGATCATCAATGCAAAGAGCCTTATGGAAAATTCAGATGTACTTTGCAGTAGTTTATTGAAATGTGCTTTTACANTGACTTTAAATGAGCTGTTCCACAGTTTCAGCAGTAAGAATTGCTATTTGCTTTGTGGACTTTATCCTTTGCATTGGAGGCCCTGTACCATTCTTCCTAACATGATGGTGGTGTTCTCTGAACAGAGCAGCTCTTGAGTCACCTTAATCTTTCTTCCATGAGGCTTGGGACAGAGTGGCTGGGGAGCATCCAGGCAGAGCGGGACCTGGGGCTGCTGGTAGATAGTAGGCTGAACATGAGCCAGCAGTGTGCCCAGGTGGCCAGGAGAGCCAATGGCATCCTGGCCTGGATCAGGAACAGTGTGGTCAGCAGTACAAGGGAGGTTATTCTTCCCCTGTTCTCAGCACTGGTCAGGCCACACCTTGAGTCCACCTGGAGCAGAGCCCTATGAGGAGAGGCTGAGGGAGCTGGGGTTGTTTAGCCTGGAGAGCAGGAGGCTCAGGGATGACCTCATTGCTGTCTCTAACCACCGGAAGGGAGGTTGTAGCCAGGTGGGGGTTGGTCTCTTCTGCCAGGCAACCAGCAACAGAACAAGGTGACATAGTCTAAAGTTGTCCCAGGGGATGTATTAGGCTGGATATTAGGAGGAAGTTCTTCATAGAGAGAGTGATTTGCCGTTGGAATGGGCTGCCCAGGGAGGTGGTGGAGTTGCAGTTCCTAGAGGTGTTCAAGAAAAGACTGGATGGGGCACTTAGTGCCATGGTCTAGTTGATTGAATAGGGCTGGGTGATAGATTGGACTGGATGATCTTGGAGGTCTCTTCCAACCTGGTTGATTCTATGATTCTTTTGCTCCTCTAATTTTCATTACTTCCACAGTATTGCTTGACCAGCTTTTGGCCCACAGGGAATTCAGTGGTTGCTGTTTCCTCAACTGTTTTTACACACTTAGTGGCCTTTATATTTTGTGGTTTTTTAGTTTATCCTCTCAAAAGTAGGACCATATTGCATATCTCAGGTAACTGGAGCATGCAGAGGAAAGCTTCTAAATTCAAAATAATTTAGGGTATTGTTTTGGTGATAAATCTCATTTATGCTTTGCATGCTTCAGAGTCACATACAGGCAGGTAAATAGCTCACAGAACTCTGTGCACTTTGTGTCTTTGAAGAAGGGAGTGAATTGGGGGAGATAGATACACTTTCATTTATTTTCTTAAAGAATTGAAATGTTAAATAAGCAAAATAGCAAACATCAGCATTACTGGAAGGGACAAGGCTGTACATACTTGCACTGCTTCTGTGATGCAGAAGAGGATGAACCTTTGTAAACACTTGAATAAGGTGTGCTGTGACAAACATTCACCTCCTTCCTCAGAAGTATCACAGCTGACTTCTGCCCTTTATCATTGCAGGTCCCCTGTCTTGGTCTTTTTTCTCTTTTCTGGGATATTCATACTGAAGCAAGCTCACAATTAAATAAGAGACTATCTATTGTTGTCCAGTGCCTTTAAGGAAACTATTTGAATGAGTAAGGGATAGTGTGTGGGTATGAGTCACCCTGGAACTACATGTTCTCTCCAGGACAACCTTCACGAGGAGGGGGCGGGCAACATCTGCAAGGATACTGGGGAGAAGGTTACTGCAGGCAAACTTTGTTATTTGATCACTGGTGAAAAGACAGGGAGGGGAACTCTCAGCTCCACGCACTGGCAGTTGCTAAGCTGTATTTGGACAGGTACACAGATGATTATATCTCAGTAATACCAAGGAACATTACTGCAGTTGCTAACAAGACAAGATTTGCAAATTCCTTGTCAGCAAATGCCTTCAGGAAGTGTACAGCAGGAAGTAAAGAAAGAAGTCCCTGTCTTATAGTCCACAACCATTTCTGTGTTGCCTGAAGACCTTTCTTTTACCCTGTGCAGTTGAGAGATGTTTCCTGAGTGCAAATGCTGCTTTAGGACTAATGCACTTGTGTCATTCTGTAATTGCAGAAAAATAGACCTTGCTGTGGCATGTTGTAGGAGCATATTTAATGTCAAGGTTGTATCTATAGCTGTGAAATTCAGGGAGTTGCAAAGACTGAATAATTAATAAAGTAAATATAAATAAAGTATGTAAATATTATGTATTTCATAAATGTATTGTTTTATATCTGGATTAGACAAAAGTGGAATGATCAGCAATGAAGAAGCTATTTCCTAGTAGCTGATTTTCACAAAATCACAGAATTTCTTAGATTGGAAAAGACCTTCAAGATCATCGAGTCAAATCATTAGTTTCACACTGACAAGTCCTTGACTAAACCAAATCCCTCAGCACATCTAATCACTATGAATCACTACGGTTGGAAAGGACCACCAGGATTTTAGTGTCATTCCACAAATACATTGCTCCCTTCTATCTCTTCATATCTTTTTTCCTGAAAATGTAGTGTGCCAGATGAAGTTCTGTTCTTTATTGTAAGCAATTGAAATTTATATGGTTACCAAAAAGCACTTAAAAAGCAAGTGCTGAACAGAAAAAAACTTTTTTTGCTGCAGTGAAGTTGGATTACTCATTTGCACTCCCTGATTAATCAAAGTTTGGTTATGTGCTTATAATTTCTATGAAAATCTGATAGAGTAAGACAAATCTCACTGGAGGGGGGCAGTTGGTTTTCTAGAGGGTGTTGTTGGGGTTTTGGTTGGTTGTTGGTTTTTTTTCTGGATCTTAAATGGATTTTTTGTTTATGGGGAGAATTAACAGAGATGTTTCACTGTATGCCTCTTAAGAGGGGATCAACAAGATTTCACTTCCTTTTTGTTGGAGCAGTTAGCCAAAAAGGAAGAAATCTCTAGTGCTTCACTCTGTGAAACCCTGATTTAAACTTATCTGATAGGGAGCCATTATTTATCATTAAAGTCTTCCAGCTGAACTTCAGTTTGTCTCAGTGGACTTAACTTCAAGTGTCTCTATCTACAACTAGATCGGATTTCTTGATGTCAGTAACCAACAGCAAATTGTTTGAGAGTTAACTAGCAAAAGAAAGGCTGTGGTACTAGCAGTCACTTTGCTCAAACTTTCTCTAGTTTTCCCTTTTATATGTCCTTGGTTTTCTCTTTTCACATTGAAGAGTGTAGTTAAATTAATCTGTTAACTGACATGGCTGTTCCTATTATTTTTATGCTGACCAAATAAAACTTCTCTCTTTCTAAGAAGTAAACTAGAGTTCATGGTAGCCAAGAGTAAGCGTATACTGTGACCTTCTGTTTCCTGGTAGTAAACTCTCATGACCCCCTGGCTGGTAATACTTCTGTTCTAGAAGTACCCTGGAGCTGAAATAAATGCTTTGGAAGTACCAAATTTTGCAGAATTGCTATAGGGTTTATCAACAGTTGGTACAACAGCAAAAAAGGAGACACAACTTAATGCCCATCACTTCCAAATTGATTACACTGACTTCTTGTACTTTTTCACACCCTTCATTGACAGACACATGTCAGCCTATTCTGATCACTCTCTATGTTTCTTCTGAGGACACCCATGTCATGTTTGCCTATGTCCTCTGTTCCTATAAGACCAGCAATGGTGTGTAGCACCACTTTGAAGTCCAGCTGACTCAGGTTCATGTGCAAAGGCCAATGCATTGTAGCAAACCTGCCAGAGGAACACCCCACACCATCTGAATTCTGACAGAGTTGATTTTCATATCTTGTCATGAAAGTTCTGAGATAGCCTAGAGAGGTAATAAACACAGGAAATGTATCAATCAGAAGTCATAATGCATGTAAAAATGCAAACAGTCTAAAAAAGATAAACTTGACAGCACACTAGTGGTAACTCCTTCCAATTCAACTACTCTGATAAGGGGAAATGGCATAAAAGGATGAAGATCTAGCAATGTGATTCTTAACAAATAAATTCAGCATCCTTCTTGCAAATCTCTTTTCTTCCTCATCATGTGAATAACCTGAGTTATAACAGCTGGATAGGGGGGAAACACTGTCTTACAGATGCTGCAATTCAGATTATATTTTATTAAGTTGAAATGAGAGACATAGCAAACTCTCTGAGGGAGTTCAGAAGTTTCCACCCTTCTAGTAATTGCATACTGTACAGGAAATGGAGGTAAAAAAAAAAAAAATACAGAAAGCCAGTCAAGGTATCTCTGATAGACTCACTGCCTTGAAATCATTTCTCATCTCAGAAGTCCTCTGAAGTGAAGGAATCAGGGAGGGCTCTTGGCAGTCCTTGGTGTTTGTCAATAAGTAAGAATGAAAGAAAGCAACTGGCTCTGAACTGCAGTGCTGTCTCCATTAGCCACCCAGCCCTGGGTAGGACACTGTGTTGGGCCTCTGCATTTAAAAGCACAGTCTCTAGGCCTCCAGCTGTGTGAATCCCTGCACAGACATAGTCCTTTCTTCTCTTATCACAGCTGCCTTCTATAGACACTGTCTTTTAAAAAGTAAATTTGCTATCCTTACAAAGTGGAATTGAAAGCATTTCATATTGTTAATCCTACAGGACAAACAGACAAGAGCATTATCAATGTGCTGCTTTCATCTCACTAGAGTGATGCAAGATAAAAACTCAGCACTGGCCTGAAACTAGAGGTTTGGGTTGCTTGTGAACACACCAAATCTTTCTCACTCTGGGAATACAGCTGTGCTAGACACTTCAGTCCAGCCACCTGGACTCAAACAAGGTCTTAAAGGGAGAGCAACCTCTTTCCTCCTCCTTCTTTGCCTTCCCCTTCAGCACAACTATGTCAAAAAGCCCAAAAAACAGTAAGTCAATGCTGTTGGCTCTGAGAACAGGGTTTTTTTCTGGCAGTTGCAGATCATGACAGTAGTTGCTATAAAAAAGGATGCTTTATATTCAACTTATGGCTTGTCAGGTAATTCTCCAAAAACCTAAGAGTGCTGGGAGTGTTTCATTCTGACTAGTGTCAGAAAGATCAGTTTTCTCTCTTGAGTAGACAGAGAGGGGAATATCTGGGAAGCTGAACAGTGCACTTTCTTTTTTTCTGAGTCATTAACAGGTGTATGGTTCAGGATCTGAAGGTCCTGTACCGTGTTCTTCTTATTTCTAACTGCCTATAACCCACCTCAAATTGAGTATCAGCTCCATCTATGTTAAATGAGGCATTGTGTAACCTCTCAAAAGGTAGGTAATAACTGCTTACAATTTATATATGACCATAAGTTTCAGTTACATTTCCAAATTCATAAAGCTAACATTATTCATTGTCTGAGATAAAAGTTTTGTTCACTGCCCCATGTTTCTGTATGAAACTGAACTCTATGTAATGGAGTTACCTGTGATCTTTTATGTATGTCATGCACCTCATGATCTTTCAATGAAAATTGTGGATACTAATGTATTTTATCTGGCCTGTTTTACAGTGAATTATTAATTGACATTAATTTAATTGTACTTCCTTTGTGGCTTAGTTAGACTGCCGATTGCCCAGCTATGCAAAATATTTTCAGTAGTTCAGCCTTTGTAGTGTACCAGCTGAAACTGGTTCATGAGAGTCACTTATGAAAACTGAACAATGCAGAAGACATAAATTAAGCAACACAGGATACTGATGGGATTACATTGTAGAAAGTCCAGCTCTGTTAACTCCTGCAAGATTAGGGACTAGTAGGATGTTCAGGGAAACCTAATCCATACAGGACTTAAGCTATCTTAAATATATAATTAATAATGTAGATTTCAGATAAAGATCCTGGAATTACCTTAAATTGATATGACATAATTTAGCACTCCATCGGTAATATTAATGTGCATCAATAATTATGACAATAATTATCAGCACTTATTCTATTTCTTTCTTCCTGAAAATAGTTTCTTCCTGTACAGGTAACAGCAGTGTCATTGACTTAATCTGGAGGATAATTTGATTCTTTATAAATGGTAACACAAGTTGTCAGAAAAATCTGTTTTCACTAAGTTATATTTTAGCCAAAAATTATATCTGGAGGTTGGCTGCATGGTAAAATACATCAAGTCAGGAAATAGAACAGATCAGCTCTAATACATATAACAATCTAAGCTAGATAAATGGGTGATACATAAATAAACAGGCTCAGTGCTAACAGATACAAATCCATACATATAGTGAAAATGTTTGAAAGGCACTTGATTGACTTGGTTTACATTGTTGAATCTGAAGAGATTGCAACAGTGTCAAAAAAATTGTAAAATTTATTTTTATATTTATATAAAATTATATTTATATAAAATTTATACAAAAGGTCATTAAAATACTCATATTTGAAATTGTATGCACTTCTGTCTTCAGATTTGAAGCAAGATGCATAAGAAAGGAAACTCCTATATACAAACTGTACTCTTTTTACTTCTAATAAATTAAAAATATGTCACATGCCATTTTACTTAGTTCCTCAGAATTCATTAATATTTTGCTTCTATTTTAGGTGTGAATATTTAACAAATATTAAAGGAACATTAAATTTAGATCATTGCCTCAATGAAGGCTTTCTGTCAGTACCAAGTGGCTCACTTAAGTACTTGGAATTTTTAATGTTCTTTGACATGCAGCCAATAACCAAATTCCAAAGGACTTCACCCTGGCTCTTCAGTCCTCTTTGAGTGCTAGAAATGGCTAATGAATTATTAAGCTGAAATCAGCTTGCAGAATGCTACCAGGGCAGAACATTCAGTCTGACCTGATTAGCATGGGAGAGAGATATTCTGCATCTATGCTGTGAATCACATCTGATAGGGAGAAACAAGGTTGAGGGGAAATGGATTAAGATCTCTTTTTGCACTGGTATCTTTGGTCTTCTTAAAAGTATGTAACAAAAGTAAAAACACAAAACATTATGGGCTGGGACCTTCTGATTCTCATGTCAGCAGATGTTTTCTGGCCCTGTCTATTGAGGCTGAATGTATCAGTTTGGCAAGTGTGGACAAGAGGAAATGGTTGACATCAGTGAAAATATTGCCTATAGTGGTCTGCTCACTATCTTTTCCATCTGAGGCTGCTTACCCTTTTAGAAAAGCTAATGTGAACTTATGGTTTGTTCTGAGAGATGGATCTGGAAAAGGCCCAAGCTGTGTGAGGAGGAATCCTTTTCTTCCTCCTAAGCCAGCAGCAAATTACAGGCTATGTAGACCATGACCCCTTAGATCATGGCCCTTAGATATTCCCTTGTCCCTCACATTCATGCAGGATGCTCTTGCTGACAGATGATTTACAAGACAGGGTGTTCCAAGCAGAGAAAGAGCAGTGACTAATTTCAGTGACTTACAGGAAGTCCACAGCCCTACACAACACTTCATGAACGAACAGCATTAATGTTTCCTTTGTAGGGCCAAGGCATGATGAACTGCAACTGGAGCTGGTTGTGCCAGGCTTGTGTGCATGTCACCAAATTTCAGAGTGTCAGGGTGAAGACCCCTCAAAGCTTCCATATGTTCCTGGGAGAAGACTGTTTACACTATGCACAGTTTCTAGAGATTTAGATGCAGAGCTGTATCCAGCTGGCCCTTTGGGCCACCTTCACCCTTGGAGACATTCTTTCCATTGTGAGAGCTTCAGGAGCAGACAAGAAAGGCCTTTTCTGACTCCTGGACAGCACAGAGAATTTTTTCACTAGAGCTAAATTCAGAAAGACTCTAAGCTGTGCTGGAAGGCAACCCCTAGGTTAGCCTATGATTCCTGAGGAAGGGAAAATGTTCAGATGGACAAGGAGATCAGAGAGAAGATTAAGAAGGTGGCTTAGACTGGGTGTTCAAGGACATGAACAGTAAAGTATACACAAATGTTAAGATCAAAGAAAGGAATAAGGACATAGAAAGCTAAATTTAGAAGCTGCAGAAGAGTTAGGCGTCCTGGTAAAACCTGGGCAAATAGATTAAAAAAGGGGCTTGAGGAAGGAAGACATCAGTACAAGGATCTAAAACATACTTTGTTCATCTCCTTCATGCTGCTCAGTTTTATTTGCTTCATATAGCATCCTGCTCAATAATGTATTTTGCCTTCCTGAAAAGCCTTGGTCTATTTTGTGATTTTGTTTGTGAAAGATGCTCCATATCTTTGCTCTGCTTTGTCCTTTCTGAGATGGGATCAAGCAACATGCTATACTCAGCATATGTACAGGGAAAATAAAATCTTGAAATGGATTTCTCCGAAGCCCAACCAAATACTCTCATGTAAAACAAATTTCCTATCTTCCATACCATGCAACTTTTCTGAAGATAAAATTGAAGATCGTGACATTAAAAATAATGTAATATATAAACTTTAAATTTTAAAATAATTGAAATTGCATACTTTGTTTAGTTTGGGGGAGTGTGTTTTTTGGTTGTGTTTTAGGGTTTCAGTTGGTTTTTTTGGTCATGAACAATTAAGTGAAATCCTGACAAACTCATCAGCATTCTTTCTATTACCACTGAATTTGTCACTGTGCCCTTTTTCTTCCTTTTTCCCCTCACATAATCTATACCTAGCAGAAAACACTTACTCATGCTTGTCTTGGGCTCTGGCAGGATTAAGAAATTTGAATGTCACTATAAACTCTACTCCATCTAAACACCAGTTGTCCCTGAAGGGTTGGCATGCAGAAGGTTGCAAGGAGGCTCAGCTGTTGGCAAGTGCACTTCACAGGAACTGTGCCAAAGTGTGTCCCCAGGGACCACCTCAGAGGCCTCCGTGATGTCCTGCACTGCACTCTACAATGAATAGGGAGGATGAGGCAGTTCGCCTCATCAATTATCTGGGGAGCTGGTGGTTTAAGCAGAGATTAGAATGTCCATGGGTGAGCAACTGAGTGAGTGCTGCTAACACGTGGCTTCCATACATCCCATGTGTGGTGACTTGCTTTTCAAAGCCAATTCCTATTCTTTGAATTCATGAAGCTATTTGACTTATAAGCTCTAAGTCCTTTATTTGTACAAGAGTACTGCTTTTTCTGCATAAATCAGCCGTTAGGCTAGATTTTTCTCTTCACGTTTTTTGTGTCATAAGGCCCTACAGTCAGATTCTCTGGTATCTGACAAACTGGTGCCAAACTGGTGCTTTACTTGTTTTAAACTGTGCAGGCAACACATTCTCTGTTGTGATGCAAGTACTGCTTCTCACTGCCAAAGAGCTGATTAATGTGATTAATAGATTCCAAATATGTCAACTAGCGTATAACGCATAGTCCTCACAAAAGCAGAATTGCAGCATCTTTTGGAAGATCAGAACTTCCTCCTTCTCTGTGATTGTTCTACTTTATAGAATCCTAAAGAAAGTTCAGGAAACTTTTCAATAAAACCACTCTAGAAATAAGAAATCCCTCTGCCAAACTGATTTCAAAGTATCTCCACAAGCCTGTAAGAGAATTCAAACCCATACATGAAACTAAGGCAGCAGTGTCTGTCCTGACCATTGCACATGTTGAATGGATGCTTGGTTTATTCCCTTTCCTCGCAAACTAATCCAAAATAACAATGTTTCAAAGGATCTGGGGGTAGAATCCCTTTTCAGATAATTAATACAAAGTGACTAAAAAAAGAAATAAAATCCCCTTTCTTCACAAGTGCCATAACATCCCCCTCCAGAAAGCTTTAGTGTGACATCTGCTACTGCTGCTGCTCTGCCTGTTATTATTTGTCTTAGAGCCTCTGCCCATTGTTTTTGCTTCTACAGCTGCTGCTGGTGTTTCCTCTTGGTGTTTCCTGCTTGCCTGGCCTAAATTCCATCTGACACCCTCTTGCCCCTCTAGCTTTCTGCCCAGCTGGTTAAGAGCTGGCATTCAGTTGACCACAGTGCTCATTTCTGCAGTAGGAACATAAAGTAATATTTGGGTTTAATTTTCTTTTGAGGAGCTTTTCAAGATCCTTTCATGCAGGTAATATATTTTTCCATTACGACCCTTTAGTTTGATCTGCAGAGAATCTTGCGCTCATGTGAGAATTGTCAATGACTGTAAGGACTGCAAAGAAACTTGCTGCAAATTTCCTACTTCAAAAACCACAATGAGTTGTTGTGGTTGGGTTAAGTGGTGAAACAGACAGTGTTGTACTTTCTTTTCAACAGTTTCACAGTCAAGATGACTGTGCAGTCTTGCTCTGGCAGCATCTCCGATAGCTCTGCATTTTGTAGCCACTTCCCAGTAAAGGGGAGAAAAAAATCTGATTGAAGAATCCAAGCTATGTTGTCTTTCTTGTTCTTTCACCTGGTGTCTCTCTGAGAAACACCAGAAAAGAAGTGGTCCGTGTTGACTCCCTCTTTCATAGCACTCTAGGAAATGCTTACTTCAGGAAGACAAACTTCTGAGGAGCTAATGGCTGTCTGGGCCTTTCCATCAACAAAAATGAGTTGTGGATTGGAGGTATAGGAGGAGGCAAATAACTAAAAATGCAGTATCTTCTCCTTTGTCACCTTAAATTTCTCAAATTCAAAACCTAATACTGAGTTGAACCATAATAAGGATTACATGGCCAAGATCTGATTTTTAAGATCTGACCAATTAAAAAAAAATGTCTAGAAGGTAAGATATCTGAAAGAGTTCAGAGCTTATAGCAACAGATTACCAGCAATATCCTCATATTACTGGGCAATACGAGCTTTTCCTAGCTTTATTAAATCACTTAGGAAAAAATTCTGCCTTCTGTACTAGCACTAGTCCCTGATAGCATGCTGACGTGGCAAAATCTACCAAGCTGTCACCTGTATCTTATTAGTGGACAAAATAGATTTCTGATGCAATGCTATTTTTAAACCTGTGAAATAGCACCTATCTCATGGTGGGATTTTTTATTTGGAACCACAATAAATACTGTGAAAAGAACTTATATAGCCACGCTGCTGTTGGCTGTGCACAAAAAATCAAGGCTTCCTGAAGTGGCTAGAGCAAAGCACTGCCTTTACAATTTGATGCTCCCCATTTGTCTGTCATCTAGATGTTGAGCATCTCTTTCCTCTGGATGGTTGTAAGTTGTTATCTTAGGAGATCGTGCTGTGCAGTCTAGTAAATGTTTCTATATAGATGAAAAGATATCCTGAACGGTGTACTGGGACCACTAGTACAGTAAGAAAAAAAAAAATAAGGGAAGATTAAGTCTGAACTGAACACAGTGATATTCTAAACAGTGCATGCAGACACAGAACTGTGCTCCACAAAACTGTGGCCAAGGACATATGTCCTAATCTAAAAAATGAAGACTTAGAAACAATAGCGAAATACCATAACATTGCAAGGAAACTATCTGTTACCCTCTGCCTTTCCCCCAAAGTTAGATAGTTAGCTGTGTTGTGGGAACTGAATGAAAGAAGAGACACAGATATGAAATGTGCAAATACCAGATTTTGTAAAGAAACTATTTCCAGGTGGAGGGATCAGCCTGTTCAGAGGCACAAGGTTTGTTTCATGAGGCTGACCTTGACTGATTATTTCTCAGTGCTTTGCTGTTATCCTGCCTACACCACAGTTAAGCAGTACTTAAAACATTCTCAGGACTAAGAAACAAATGAACATGGGAAAAAAAGTTTGAACTTGAGGGGGAAAAAACTTTATGTAATTTTGAGTCAATACAATGTATTGGGGAAGAGCAAGAATAACCTTTTGCCAAAAAAAGCTAGTCACTAAGAGGACCAAGGCTGCTGATCACTGTCATGTCCCACAGCATGTTCCTTAAATCTCTATCCACCATACTGAGATTTCTGTCAAAATATAAGGAAAATACTGCAAAGTAAACCTCCTAGATTTTAGTAATCTAGTGTTAAATAAAAACCTGCAAATTTAACATATGGGCAGTGGTCACTGCAGTCCTGCAGAGATACTTCTGGGGCACATGCATTTCTTGGTGACTCTGATACTCTTCCATTTAGTGTATTCTTGAGCAATGTCATGGGCCTCAGAGGTAGGTGTTAAATATATTCCCTGACCAAAAATAGTAAGAAAGAGTACAAAAGGGGTTAATTTTAACTTCTTGGATCATTCTTAGGTGGTATCTTGGGAAAGTGCTTGACAATCTTAACTTGACACCTGTATATATATTTATTTTTATTGAAACATAGAATTACATTGGATTTTAAGTGATTCCATTTGGTTTGTAAAATGATATTTTGTTTACATTGGTTCTTCTGGTTTGTTTTCAAAATGTTGTTACAGTGAGTTCTTAAAATATTTTAATTAGCTGCACATTAAAAAATACTGTTTTCAGGGAATTAAGCCATTTAGAGCTAGTTAATGCCCTTCTGTATCACTTTAACGTGAATTTAGGCTGCTAATCCTGTTGAATAACAAAAGCACTGAATTTCCCTCCCTGGTTGTACATTCGGAAAGATGCTTGCTAGTGAAGTGCACCTTGAATGTCAGTTAAAGGAATAAAATCTTGGGTTTTTGTTAAAACTGAAACAAAAATCAAGTCTGCTAGAATGTTACACATGTAGGCCAGTGGAATACCTGAAATTTCTTGGGTATCTACTTCTGTTTTATAAAATATTTGTGGTTATGTTCAATGAAATACTCTTAAAATGCCCCTACTATAGCACTCAAACTGAAAAATTAGTTTGTTTGGGTTTTTTTCATATAAAAAACATTTGCATTTTTTGACACCATTGCATTGATTTTAACATCATGGGTTTTTTTTAATTAAACAAAATTGAATCCTCATAGCCAACACAGGAGTTGAGCAAAAATGTCTTGGAGAAGGAATGACTTTTACAAATGAGAGCATCTTCTGTTGGTCTTACTGCTCTCTGGCCTCTACTCATGTCTCTCTTTTCAGTTCAGGATACTCCTACCTAAGCATCTGGAGTTCCAACTGAATTTCAGCTTGGTTACAAGAGCTCTCTGAAAGAGCTGTTTGGGAACTTTTTGTGATTTTTGTTTCCTGATTGTGCTGAGAGCCAAGGCAATCAGCATTCAACATCAGATGCCTAAAGTTTGATGATCCCTCACATCACCCAGATCTGCAAGTCTGCAAATAGCTTATTGCTTGTTTCAGCTCTGTGATGCTTCTCCCTCTACAGTTCCAGTGTAAGTGCAATTTTCTCAGCTAGGATCTCCTAGATATCAAAGCACAGACTGAAAGATCCAACTTCAAATAGCTCCATTATTCCCTGATGCAACTGAAAACTGCCCTTCTTGTTTGTAGGCCTCTCCCCGGGATTTCTTGGGCTAATGCCAGCCTTGCTAAATAACCTTCCTTCTTTGCCCTCCTCTTCATCTTGTAGTGGCCTTCTCTCTGACCCTGTTGCTTCTGCCACCTGGAGCAGCCTTCCTGTGTCTTACTGCCTTTCTGACTCACCACTTACTTTTCAAATGCCATGTGAAAGCCTATAGTTTCAACCTTGCCGTGTAACAATCTGGAGCAGCTTAAGGAAAACAACCTCTGGCTGTTACCCAAAGAGGGTTCAATAACTATTGCTCTAACCCTCCTAAAGTAAAAAGGTTGGACACAAAAAAAAAATAGGAGGACCCCACACACTTTATTATCCATGATGGCTATTTCTTTATCTGAGAGGTAAAAAGAATAAAAGAAGACCTTAGCAAATTACCTCTGTTGCCTGGCAAATAGCTCAGTACAAAATATACAGACAGATTTATACACTGATTTTTTTTTTTTCAGTTTTCCTCTCATAACCCCATCAACTGCTGGTTCTTCATAATCATTTAAGAAGAAGTGTGTATGTTAGAGAGTAGGAGGGACAAAAAGAACTCTTCAAGTAGGAGTAAAGTTAACCCATCAAGAATAGGATGATTGGAAGGACTAACTTGATGTGAGCTCACAATTCTGTACAGCTGAAATACAGCAATATCAGTACTTTAAAACCCCTTCCCACACCCCACTCATCCTTACCAGAAATGGCTACACTATGCAATTGTAGCATGAAATATTTCCTTACAGTACTCTGTGGCAGTGAGTGTAGCACAGGAATGACTTCCAGGCTTCTCACAGTTAAAAGTAGTTTTACTAAAAGGAACTTTTGAGAACCAGTTTCCATTGACGTCTGTGCTAATGTAATGAGAGAAGGGAGAAGGCTAGAAAGGCTAGAAACTTACCCTGGAGATAGCAAAGTACTCAGCACTTTTGTCCAGCAGCATTTTTCCTGACTGCTCACTGTATTCCTTGCTTTCTTAAGGGAACGTTTTCCTTGTAACTTTCATCAATTTTTCCCACTGCTCCTTGTTGCTTTGTTTGCAAATGTTCATCCTAACCAGCCTACAGCATCTTCTTTCTGTGTGCTTGGGGAAGGCAGCACCCTGCTTCCAATTAGCAAGGCAAGTTGAGGGATGAAGTCTCTTTCTAACTAGAAACACCTCTGATGCTTATCTGTATTTGGTGCCTACTGTCCCCTGTCAGGCTCTAGAGGTTGCTCTGCTTGGAGCTAGATACACAGATCTTGTCTTCATTAGGAAAAAGATGGTTTAGATGTCTCACTAAAGTGCTCCAGAAGACTTGAGCTTAACTCAAATCAGTTGCTGTTTTTTCTAGAGGGGTTTGCTAATTTTGAATAGCTGAAAGATATTAAAACAGTTGCTGTCTTTGGTATGACTGTAGCAATGGTTGAAGTCAGGAAATAATTATGATGGGGCTCAGCCACAACTGCCGGACAGACTCTGTAGGCATGTCGTGTAAGGTCTTCTTTCTATTTCTGAGGACATTTAAGATTTACCTTCCATGCAGTAGAGCTCGTTTCTGTGAGCACATGGAGATTTGCTTATCTCACCTGGTGAGTGTTGCATCAGATAGAGCAAATTAGTAAAACAGGGTTTGTAACTTTGAGCAAGCCTAACTCTTTGCTGCTATTCACCCTGTAGAAATGCACACTGGATAGGAAACTCTTTGATGAATGTTGACATAGCCACAACTTTTGCCTTAGGCCACTTGGCAGAGCCGATGCAGAGCACAGCCCTTCCAGCTGGGTGCCCAGGCTTTCTGCCATTGTTCCCCCCTTGAGCGTACCCGAACCCTGGGTGTGGTACTCCATCAATGTACCCCTTACTCTGGGAGTAGACCTCACATGCAGGCTTGAGCTTAGGCCTACCTGATGTTTGGTAGTGTGTATTAGTTTGTTTCCAGATTTCTCATATAAGCAGGAATGTTACCTCATTTTAAGTAGATACTTCATCTTACTAGAGTTTTATGTGAGAATGAAAAATTGTGCATCTGCAAGGGGAGAGGAGAAAGCTGCCATCAAGTAGGCCTTAGTGGTAAAATAAGGTATTTTGCCCATAGTAGTCAAGCCTTTTTTTCTGCAGCAGGACAGCGAGCTTTATCCAGATAGTTCTTTTTATTTCAGTAACTTTCCTTTGAAGTGTATTTCTCTTCCTGTTATCATTTACTGTTGCAAATATTGTAACCACTGATGTGAACAATTGTTCCTCTATTATTATATGAGGTTATTAGCCTAACATATGCCAATCTAATTTCCTGATTAACCTTAATGTGGACACAAGTTCTTAACCTGTCTTTAATGTTTTCTTCAAGTACTTCAGTTACTCATTCTCTGAATCAGAATTATCTACTGTCGTTCTATGGAAATACGTCATCTGCATCTCTGTGGGTACCTGCTAGTCTGGCTGTAACTATTGCACTGCAAATCTGAGACTAGAGTGAGGTTATTGCTTAAATAATATGTTAAAGGAAGAGGCCATTTGGCTTGTTTTGTTAAGGCTCCTGGGACAATCATTTGTATAAAATCACCAAAGACTCATACAAATGACACCTGCACAAGCTCCAGGGAGAATGTGCACTTCATGCTAGAAACCTCATCTTGAGAGTCATTAGTGAAGCAAGAGAATTGCAGAAAAATTCTCCTCTAAACCTCTAATAAGAGATTCAGCAATAGCTGGAGCAGCTAAGAAATATCACTCATCACTGCTCCAAAATGTAAGGGGATGGGGGGGAGGGCATTGTGTGGTTAAGAGGCTCTTGGAAACTTTTGAAATCATTGTTTTTGTGTTTTAAGGGTTATATTTAACCTCCATTAAATGTCTAAGTAAGTGAATATTTTGATTTATTTAGTGGGGTTTAAATTGCAGTATAGACCACCACTCATTGCTGTTTTAATCTTGGTACTTAGGGGAAACGTTTACTACATTTAGACACTGTTCAATTTATTTCTTTCAGGTCTGTAATCTTAAAAACAGCAATTTTAAAAGGGCAAACTCTTAAAGTCCTGTTTACATCTGATATAAAACAAAAGTGTTTTAAAAAAGTCTAGGAGCTCATCGCTTTCTGTTTTGATAGCTTGAACGTGATCTCTGTAGACTGGGAAAATTCTCAGTGTATTATTAGATTCCAGTCATGGCTGACATGTGCAGCAGCTACCTTCAATGGGGACACGCAAAGCCATTCAGCACTACATAGCACACAGTTCACGGCATTTCTGATGTGGCACTTTTCACAGCGACCCCCAGCCCATCCTAGGATGCACCCAGGCTGTCCTAGTCAGGATTTCTGAATGGTACATAGCAAAGTTCGGTTTATAGGATCATGGAAAGTATAGGGTTGAAAGGGACATTTAGAGGTTAACTAGTCCAACCCCTCTGCAGTAAGCAGGGATATCTTTAATTAGATCAGGTTGTTCAGAGCCCCATCAAGCCTGACCTTGAATATCTCCAGGTTCCTGGAGATCCTCAGCATGTCATCTTTCCAGTCAGCTCTGCCTGCTGGAATAGGATTTGAGGGTATGAACTTGCAAACTCAGAGACATGAGAGAAATACTTCATTCCTTTTAACACCAGCTAGACCTGCTTCCAAATAGCTTGCCTGGTGTTTTCACCCTGCCAGACACTGAGAGCTGTGGAGCGAGGTATCTCACAAGCAGATGACAAAGCCATGATTCTTGCCTTGAAGCAGCTGCACGCCAAGACTACAGTACTGTGATCAGGCTCCCACAAGTCCTCCAAGGAGTCTGTGCTAGTCCTGCACTCGCAGCACGCCCTCTCGTCTTTACAACTGGGACCACAGTACGTCAGAGCCCCATCTCTTAAGGTAGTTGGTGCTGAACTGCCACAGGGTAAGCAGAGTAGATGCCTCTGACTGCCCTAGCTGGAGGTTGCTGAAAATAGCCCCAAATTCTTGATTCCAAAGCAACACGACACTCTGCAAAGTTTCCTTTCAGGCAGCGAGAGGTGGGCTTTGCCTTCTGCACGCAGCAGGGCTGGACGGGCTTCAGCGGGAGCCAGCACGCTCTGGCAGTGCGGCCGTGCTGCAACCAGCATTCTGCTCGTTCTTCCGCCTGCGCGCCCCGCGGAGACTTTCCGAGGTGAAGACAGTCTGTACTAGTGGAGAGGCAAAATAGCGGGTGAGGTTATTTTGGCCTGTGTTATTTAGGAAGTCAGGCTACATGCTACGTGATCACCTTACAATCTGTAAAAATTAAATAGAGTACCAGGATTAGTGAAGCTTACTCTGGGTGACGCAGCTATCAGGACTCTACCAAAGAGTGTGTGCGCCAGCCTGGAATATATATGCCACCTGCAGGAACTGTTACCCCCCCCACCCCACCCCTTTTAGTTGAGCATCCCTTTCTTACTGTGGCTCTGGTTAGGCTTAGGCTTGGATCTTTCTAATGTGTCTGTGCTCCTTGTTCATTCCGTGTGCGGAGTCTGAGGAACTTCCCTGGAACCGCCTGGGAGTGTCAAGTTCAGCTTTTGTGTGAGCGCTGGCAGGCGCCGGGAGCAGCTGGCTCTGGAGCCCTTTGGAGCACTGCGATGTGTGGATTTGAGACACATGGCAGGGAGGAGACAGCGATGCCGTGGAGGAGAACCTCCATCAGTAAGCCTGTGCTGCTAGTGCTGAACTTGACTGAGGCCAGGAGAAGATAATTTTGTCTTCATTTTCAGGCTCTGAGTTGCCTCTGCAGCTAGCTACATTTTTCACTTTTACGAATGAAAACCTAACAGCAAAAATCCCTTCTAACAAAGCAGATTGTTCTACATATGAACTCGATATCCCATCTCACCTCACCTTCACTGCTTTTTTGGCTTCTTCCCTCATGATGATCACTATTAGGACTAGAGCTGGGTGATGCTTTCAACTTGCTATTTATTATTCCTAAAAATGTGAATTCCTTTTTTTTTTTTACTAAATTTAGAACTTCTAATAAGTAAGGGAGCTGATTTTTTTAAAAAATACTGAAAGATTATTTACAGTTATTATTTTAAAAGGTATTTTTGTTTTGAAATCCAGAATTTTTATTTAGACTGACAAAAAAATAGAAAATTTAATCAAACTTTCATTTGGGGTCAAAAGATTTATTTAACTCAGTTAACAAAAAAAAAAAGCACTCTGAAAACAGACATTCATATCTATGAGAGCTGAAAAAAGAGGCAATTTTTTTTGTTTAGGCAGTGAACAAAACTTTTTTTGTTCCAGTTATCAATCTCTGGAGCTAGTGAGATGATAAATCTTCATCCAGCTTCTGTTCAAATAATTAAGACACATTTTCTGTGTATTATGTTTCCTGGTAACATGATAGTTTCATTTTAACTTTACAATGCTTCAAGATTTGTAAGACTGGAGGCAATTAATTCTGATAATTATTTGTTAGTGACTGGAGATTATTAATAATTGCACAGAATAGGTAAAGTTCTTCTAAAAGCAAGGGTAGGAAGAATTTTTTTTTTAAATATTGCTTTCATTAATATATGTTAATACAGTAGCAATTCAAACAGAAATTACCAGTCAAAATAAGCTCTCTCCATGCAACAGGGACACTGCTTCCCACCACTCGAGAAAATACAGGAGTATCTAAGGCTCTCTGCTGCAGCAACGAGTACATAAGTTACAATCCGGTATACATTTCAAGCAAATAAATTGTGTGCATGAATACATTGTAACAACACAGGTATCATGTAGAGCCCTCTCATCTACCCATAGTCTTGCTGAAGTCTGTGCAATCAGCGAGCAGCTTATTACTTATTATTAACTGTTCTATCTCTGCATATATAATACTTATTTGTAGCACTAATTGCTAAGTTCACAAAAGCTTCAATGCCTCTAGTGATCAAGTTCTGATTATAAACTGCAGATGAATTGAAAGGTCCTGTTCTCTAACCTTTATTTGACTTTGAAACGTGCATACCATTGCGGGCAGCTTTGGAGTTTAATGCAATCTGTTTCCACTGAAGGCAAGCAATACTGGAAATATGATTACAATAATTGTATTATGAACATGGTATTGTCATGATCAAGTGAGGGGCTCCAAACTGTAACTGATAAAACTGAAAGTTTGACCTCCATCTTTAGCTTAAAAACTTGATACAGTTCAAATATCACTCTGTATTAGCCTTGTCAGTGCAAAAGCAGCCCTAATAGTTCAATCCCTGCTCCCATGAGTCACTTCACAGACAATATTCATGTAAACAAGAGCTTGTGGGCGGGCAGAAACAGGATCCAGCTTTTGATGTCAGTTTAGAGCGTAAAAAACTAACTCATGCCCTGTCACAGTTCCATCAATTCCTCTGAGCTGGAGCAGCAGAGAATTCGATTCAAAATTCCTATGTAAACATGCTGGGGTGAATTCATGGTTGATGTAAATCACTGTAACTTCCTTGACTTCAACTCACGGAAGCCAATGAATGTGAGGCAGTTTATGCCATGTGAGGATCCATCATCTTCATAAATATTTTTGCAATAAATGAGAAAGCTACAGTAATTTTTATATGGTGTACAGGACATAGTAGACCCCTTTTGCTTTGTTTTCTTACCCTCTGACTTCATTCAGATCCTGATTTGAACTTCTCAGATAAATATGGCAAGAAATGTGTAAATCGTACCAGTCCTCCCATTATCTTCAGTTTGCTGCAATGCCATTGATGCAGACTCCTGCATTTATTTTGGGTGGAAAGTGTCTATTTAAATTGTGAGATCAATCGTCAAATTAGATGTGTGACTGCACACATCATTCCAATGTTTATTTTCTTTACTGGCACACTTGTGGCTCTTTGGGCTTGAAGAATGTAACTCAGTTGGAATGAGCCTCAGTGATAAAATGGTCATCACATAAGATGTCTTTGTGTTGTTTTGAAATGTATCATTACAAGGCATTTTAATAAACTTTGTTTTTATTTTCCTTGATTAATAACACATTTGCTTGTGAATTTTCTGGGATGTTTGATTCATGGTCTTTCCTTTCTTTTCCTTAGAACTCCTTGGTGGCAAAGGCCTACAGAAGGCCTTATGGGACTATCCCATGGCGATCTGACCTGGTTCTGCCTTTGTCCAAGTAATTTTAGTCGCACTAACACTTTTGACCCCTGGTGTCATTGATAAGCTCCAGAGCACTGAGTGCTGGGTCAAAAAAGATCTACGGAAAACAGAATGCTTAAAGTGATGTGATTGATATTTATTTGTTTTAATTATAATTATAGAAAATAATACTCTGTCACTTTCTCTTTTCTACATATTTGAGTTGATAGAAAAGTTGTTTTACCAGCAGTAGATTTATTGTCTGTATTAAACATTGTCCGGTGATGGACAGTGAAGGAGGATGGTTCTATTTCCACCTTCTCTGTTCAGTAGGTGATACAATTTTTATCACTTCCTCAGCTGCATCAGGAATGACTCTGAACACTGTGTAAGGCACCAGGCAACAGCAGCTGATCACTTCTGCTAATATGGTTTCACTATAAAATGCTGTCATCTTATTTTGATTGGCATTTCCCTTTCAGAGAATTGTTTGGCTAGAGCAATGCTTAAGATTTTTTCTTTTCTTTTCTTTTCTTTTCTTTTCTTTTCTTTTCTTTTCTTTTCTTTTCTTTTCTTTTCTTTTCTTTTATTTTCTTTTCTTTTCTTTTTCTTTTCTTTTCTTTTCTTTTCTTTTCTTTTCTTTTCTTTTCTTTTCTTTTCCTTTTCTTTTCTTTTCTTTTCTTTTCTTTTCTTTTCTTTTCTTTTCTTTTCTTTTCTTTTCTTTTCTTTTTTTCTTTTCTTTTCTTTTCTTTTCTTTCCTTTCCTTTTCTTTCCTTTTCCTTTCTCCCCTTTTCTTTTCTCCCCTTTTCTTTTTTCTTTTCTTTGCTTTTCTTTTCTCCCCTTTTCTTTTCCTTAGCTGAAACTGGCTTTTATCTTTAAACTGTTTCTATAAAGCAGAAAACTGTGTTCCTTTGAACTCATCCTCTGATGTCATAAGAGCTGGGAGCTGATATGAATTACACTGTAAGAACACTGACATTCAGAGCTAGGTACCAGCATACACTGAAATACAGTAATGCATGTTGTGTTCAAGAATATTTTTTTACACACTGTTATTAGTGGCAGGCTCACTGGTTTGAACGCCTTTGCTAAGTGAAATTAGCACACTGTTTTTCCAGTCTATGTATGGTAAATTCTTTTCCCTTTGGGGTCAAAACCCATAAATACTAAAGAAAACTCCAAGTGTCACTATTTGCAAGGTTACAATGTTTGTTATTAGAAGTATGGAATATGTTCACTCTTTTAGGCAAGACAGTATGAGAGACCCATGAAAGGACAGGAAACATCTATATTTGCTGGCAGCATGCCTGTATTATACATATTGCTCACAGTGCCATCCTGATGGCACTGTGGGGAAGGACAGGTCAGCTATGCAGTATGAAAACATGCCATCATATCTATATTTCATAACACAGCACGTGGAGGTCAGTCATCAGTTTAAGTTAATTAGATGAGGTTCTTTGCAAGAAGCCAGTTCTGTGGAGGGCTGAAAAAACCGGGGATGTTCAGTGGAATTAGGTCCCTAATCTTAATCCCCTCCCAGGAGAAGCAGCAAAATGCAGGAAGCACTTTGGCAAAGCTTCCTCTGGGCCCCCCCAGAGATGTCCCACAGAGAAGCCTGGTTTTAATGCTGCATTCCTTAGTGCAAATAAAGTGCAGCTTTACAACCTTACTTGTGCAAGATTTTGAAAGGAGAGTCTTGTTGTACTCTACAGAGTAGGTGGAGTCTGGCAGTAGTGATAAGGGCTTTTTCCCTTATACTTTTATACAAGATTTCTCCATACAGGAATACAAAGTGTTCTTTTGATCTACAGTAGTGAAAGAAAATGACACCATGCTGTACTTAATGAAAAGGAGGCTAAATTTAGCAGCCTTTATTTCCACCTATAAAGTTTCATACCAGTCCTCTAACTGTTGCTTGTGTAAACAGTTTTTATTCCATCAGGCAACTGCACTGATTGTATTAATAGAGTGTTCTTCCCACTACTGTGTAGAAAGCTTGGAGATGCTTTTAATCTCCCTGTTTGCCTTATCCAAAATAAAGAGATCCAACCAATCAAAAAGCCCCCAGCTNCAATAGAAAAAGAAATTCAGTGCATTTGTAAATAATTCCAATTAAGAATAGCAGATTTGGCCAGGCAAGGATGCATATGGAAGCAATTTGCCTTGCTCCGTCCACTGTTGTCTGACCCAGCTGAGTGCGGGCTGGTCCCCATAGTCCCTGCAGGGAAGTGAGGAGGGTGGACAGCTTGGTCTCCCTGGGGACCCTCATGCTAGGTGACCATAATGTCAAGCATGCTTCCTTTGCCTTGGGACAAACAAGATCCATCATGGCATCAGAGCATGTTGGGTCTATGCAGGCATGGTCCAGCCCCATTTTCTTACTGGTAGCAGAGGGAGCCTCAGGATTCCATGTGCACATCACCCAAGGTAGTCCCAAACCTCTGAGCTTAACCCAAGAGGCTGTAGTGAAGGAAAGAGCAGGGAGCAGCAGCTGGAGACAACTGATCATGTGGGACAGCAGTACCATTGCACAGAGTTAGGGGCCACAGCATTCACAAGGCTCCTACAGGCTCTTCTGTGTAGACTGCTGTGGAAGTGGGAGAACTGCAACCTGTATGCATCCACACCGTAGCATGATAACAAAGAAGGCCTAGAAACAGGGCAAATCTGTCAGTATGGAGTGATACAGAGAGTGTGCTAGTGTTTAGGAAGAAACAGTCATTTAAACAATAACTGCACAATCATTATCAGTTGCTTCTAGTCAAGAACAATTATCTCTGATAAAGATTTCTGCTATTTGGAGTCAGACCTGGATTTAAACTCCATTTAAATTGGAGTTTAAATTATATTCTGGATATAAACTGGATTTAAATTATATTCAAAAGAAACTGTTGCTACTGAAAGAACCTACACAAGGAGACTGATGCAGTATTCTGCTATGTCCTATGTCACTCCTTATACTCCTCTAGAGCAGACCCAGCAGGAGGACACAAGGGTGCAGTTTGTTCACAAAGATTTCCCACCCCTTCACCTCAGTTCTCCTCCCCATACCACCTCATCAGACTCCTAGGTACTCTTTTCTCCCCCAGTATGTTAATGCAGATCACTTGAAAGAAAACACTGATAAAGAATGGTTCTGTTAAATACATTTTGTTTTCTTTAGAGTATTCTGTTTTTACTTTGATTTTCTAAAAACTTACAATATGTTTTTCCAGAAATTGACTGCTAGAATGAGAAGAGTTTCTTGGTTAGAAAGAAATAAGGATGGGAATTCTTAGGAGAGAAGAAATAAAGAAAAGGAAGGCTGGAAGGGTGTGAGTGATAGTAAAGATGTAGCAATGGTGGAGCAAAGGCACCCTAGAGTACCACATGTGGCATATAAGTTGATGGTCCATCATCTTTTACCTCTCTAAGTTCCCTAACAAAGTTATTCCAATGTGGAGGATGATTTTCTTCTTTCCCAATCTTGAGGAATAATAATGCAAGAGTGAATAAATAGGAAGAAGTCATTAGAACTTGTAGGCTCAGTAATTTGTAAGAGAAGGTAGGAGAGGAACAAAATCCCTTCCTATCCCTGCTTTGTTATGATCAGACCTTAATTCACAAGTTCATCAAGTATTCATCACTACTGGTACCCTCAGATGATTCCTCTAAAATGACCCCACCTTGGGTCACTGCTGTTGTTTATACCAGAAGTAGATGACCTCACCTTGGTTCAGCGCTGCTATTTACACCAGGTGTAGGTTTGTGCTGAGCCACTAAGTAGGAGGAAGGTCTGTGAGTTGAAGTGCCTCCTGAGAGCTACAACCAACAAATTGATATTAGGAATCCTGTTCTCCAGTGGGTGGATGTGTTACAGTAATACATAACTCGAGCAAAGTGAAGACATCACGGGGGAGGGAAGCCAACAACAGTCAAGCCAGCTAAAGAGCCTTGGTCTGAATTGGTTATATCCCAGCAGGGAGAACTGGCTCCAGTCTTGGCTTGAGAAGAGGCACCTCTGGGGACTGGAAGCTGTTTCTTTACAATTTGAAAACCTGTATTGTGTAAGATTGTTTAATGCTTACTAGTCAATTGATTTTAAAGTGGATAATCATCACTGAGCTTTAAATACACAGAGATTGTTGTTGGAGCTACAGATTTGCTTTGTTAATACTAACATTAAATATTTACTCTGGATAAGGATAATCTAGTAATATGGGGAAACACCTGTGATTGAACTGCTGTGATAAGGATCTCTGCTGTACACTTCTACTGCCAATATTTTTACAAACCTCACTACATTCAGAGGTAAATAATTTTAATTCATTTTCCACTCCTTTTGTCTCACAAATTTGAATGTATTTGAAGCATGAATCCTTATAGTAGGTTGCAAACCCTAATTCATGTGTTTAAAGACCTGGAGTAAATTGTTTAAGGAGTTCTATCTGACAAAAGCCCTTTTTTTTTTTTTTACTTCAGCACTAATTGGGTTATGATAATTGGGCTGCTTTAGGAAACATCAGAACAGAAGAAAGCAGCTGGAGTCAGCGTGTGAGGAAATCCAAAACCATGCAGAGATCCATCATTTTGTGAAGCGACAGCGATACACTGTCTCGCTTCAGCATTAGCAACACGCAGCTCCCTTCCCTGTGCTTTGGCAGCTCATTTTGTGGGGCTTTTTAAAAACTATAGAGAGGACACACTTTTTAGCTGAAAAGTGGAGGAAAAAGTGATGTGTTTCTACCTCTGATAATAACGTATTTGGGGAACCTGATGATTAATAACTTTGCTAAATATATGAATGTTAGATGCTTCACCTATTGTTACATTTTTTAATGGAAAGTATCTGATTATTATGCTTTTTTAATGTCTTACTGATAGATAAGGCATAAATTTAATCACTTCAAATAGTCCTTTGTTCCAAAATGGCTTATGTTTTCTAAAAGACACTCTTGAAGAGGGAACCATTTTGAGCCACTGAAATTTATTTTAAAATAAAATATTATACAGGCTTTTCACAGGAGTCATCATACATCCTTGTAAGCATCTGGTCAGGCTCCTACCTACCTGGAAATACTGCATTTCAGTGAATTACTCTCTGCTTTGATTTTTTGTAGAAATAGTCATTTCTTGTGATTCTAATTGCCTTTAAGACTCATATAAACCTGGACTTTGCAAAGTCAAGAGTGATTTCCATTTACTTTACTGAAATTGAGAATCTTCTCTCTCAATGCAAAGAGAAATTTCTCTTCCAGCCTTCCGCAAAGGCCAGAAGTAGTGAGTGATCTGTCAGAGGAGTTTTGAGCAAGTGAACTGCAGTCTCAGCTTGAGTCATCTCTGTGTGAGGAACCTAGAGAAACTGTGTGATGAAAAGAAGCTCAGTCTTTAATTTCTGTCCTTATCTGAAAATCCATGTGATCAGGAACTACTCACATCCTGAATATTTCTGTCCTTAAAAAGCAATTGCAGTTCACGCAAGGAGTGATGTTTCCAAAGTAGTCAGTGCTGCCCAATTCCGGTCCCAGCACTGCCTGCATGCATGTTGAGGCAAGAACTCTGTGCTTTCAGAAAGCTCAACACCCACTTTCAGAAGTAGAGTTTGCAGCAAAGCACATTTAACCTTAAACTTGAGTTATTGTGAGGGCCTTGGAGTTACTAGTGTCTCCAGCCTTTTGTCCTCTCATGCTGTTTTGTGCTCCTATATGAGTGCAACGTGAACAGGAGTATTCATTTGCTTACATCCTAGCAGTTTAACACCAGCTAACAGCTTTGTAATAAAGCCACTGCTTTGAGCAGGAGTTCAGTTTTGACAGCACAGAAACTCAGTGCTTGTTGTCCATGCTCTGTTAGCTGCATTATGATCCCAGGATGTTTACAACAGTAAACACTACTTTCATTACAATACAAGCAACAAATGCAATTTCCATAATAATTTCTGTTACATTTTAAATAGTTTTTGATGAGGTTAAATTTATTTGAGATAAAAGAAATGCTGTATTGCTGTTTAACAGATGCTCCTGGTTTGATTTAGTTTGTCTAAAAGGCTCCAGTGAACTCTTTCTGTGGAATATCCAGAAAATGTGGTATGCCTTCTCTTGTGGCTTCCAGTTACTTTTTAAAAGGCTCATCTATTTAGAAGGTACAGGTGTCATGTATTAAACGGTGCATTAACTATTATTCTTGTAAGTGATGAATACAGGCTCTGAATAAACATTTTCTATTGTAATTATTTATTCTATCGGTATGGTGTCTTTATGTAGCTCTGCTCTCTAATGAAGAATAGGGAGATGAAACCTAATATGTAGATGAAATCTAATAATAGCATGGATGTTCTTCTTTTTTGGTTCACTCAGTTACACTCTAAATGGGCTTTTAGTAGTTAACTTGTCCTGTGAAAGCAGGGGGATGGATTGGAGAGTCAGCAACAGGTTGGCTGGTTTTCCTAAGGCTGTTTCTAAAGAGTATGTAACTCTGTGTATTATTTTTAGGTTTGTAAAGTAATAAACAATTAAGTTAGACTTCACAGACAAAATTTCCATCTTGTTTTGGAGTTGTTTTTCTCCATGAGTAGAGGCCTAATCTTATTCTTGGTCACATTATGCCAGGTCTGACAGAGGAGGGACTGTAAGAGTCCCATAGCATTAGGACAGCAGTAGCAGGAAGTTAAGGGCACCATGTCGTCATTTTGCAAGTGGAAAATGGAAATAAGCTGAGTTAAAGAGAAGAATCCGGGTTGTGGTGTTCTCTGTGTGTCATTTTATTATGCTTCAGATATGGGTAAGAGTGCCACAGAAAGAAACATAAAGTTCAAATCAGATGCTTTTGAAGCCTCATCTAGAGATGTGATCCACATTTACTTTGATTACACTTCAATATGAAGAGGGCCATGGGAATCATAGCATATCGTGGTCAGGTTTCAGAGGAACCTTCGACAGCCTGTGTTCTGCAAGCAGTCCTGGTGCTTATTGCACCAGCTGTATGTTGTCTGCTTTTGCAGCTCACTGGTGTTAATGCAAGTGAGTATGACAAATACTGAAGTCTAAGTAAGTAATTTATCTCCCATTTTCCAACCCAAATGATTCTGTGATTTTATATACCTTATTTAAGCTTTTAGGCCTGCAGTATTTCACGGTAAGAGCTGAGGGGTTTCCTGTTTACATGAGGTGTTGCAAACCACCTAAACAAGCCACCTAAACTTGAAGCTAGCTGCTAAGTAACAGACCTTAATCACTTATTTTTAAGAAACAACTGAGAAAATGTACACTATGAAAGATATCTTTTTTTTACAGTAAATAAAAATTCTAACCACCAAATAAAAAAGCTAACAGTAGTAAATGCAGTACATTTCAGAACTACCCAAAGAGCCCTACTGATTGACATATTTTCCTACAAAAACAGTTCCAGATAGGCAGATGATGTCCACGTCATGGATATCACCATCTAGAACCACACACATTTGCACCTGCCTTTGCCTTGACACTAAGACCTGCCTTAGAGTAGCAGCATAGGCAGCCTGTGGGCTCAGGGATGGGGCAGCAGGACCACAGCTGTCCCCCACCTCAGCTCTGCATTGGAGCCACAGAGCCTCTGTCCTGCTGATAATCAGAGCTCAGTTCTCCTCTGCTCCCCACCTGCTGCTGCAAAGGCTGGGGCCTCCCTGCAGCCCACCTCCAGCTCTCCTGGACTCCTCTGCTGGCTTGACAGAGCTTAGATGCATTTATTTGTTCTCATTATTTTTATTTGATTCTTTGGGTGGCAACAGTCAGGTTTACTTATGCTCCTGAGAAACATGGGATACCCAGAGACCCTTTCAGCCACTTATTTGTGTTACACCAGGGGCCAAATACCTGCAGGGAAGAATTCTGATTTGACAAATTTCTTGGGTTTCTACTGACATTTGCTTTAGAAATCAGCATTTCTTTCAAAACTTACTTGTAAAGCCCTCTTGAAATGAGCTAGGGGCATTTGCTGCTATTAAACATTTTCTGTGTTTGCATTTAAAATTACAAAATTACTTATCCAACCTCCTTTTTCTGTGTTGCCTTAGCACCCATTACCATAGGAAGACTTTTTTAAAAAACAGAAATAACAAATTAAGTGAAAATGTGAATTTAAACAAAATTACTGTAATGGCATTAAAGTCCTGTGTAGGGATTGTTTTGAGAATTTGAGTGTTCCAAGCTGCCTTTAACTTAGTTAACTTGGAGGCTTCTTGATTGTGAATAATTTGGAGACTCAAGCCAATTGATTAATCCACTTTAAACAGTAATTTGGTATAATTTCCTGAGTGTGTCTCCAAGGCAGCACAGGCTGCAGAAACAGAAACTGATACAGCTTGTACTTTCTTTCAGAGGATGCTGGTTCTCTTCTAAGTCTGGTAGCAAGCAGTTAAATTTGAAAAGAGCTCGGCAATGTAGATATGTTTTAAAAACTATCTCTTTCTTAGACTCACAGTGGTACCAGCTGAGTGTTGAATGCTCCTTAAAATGTATTCATGCCTCTCTGTGTGTGCTCAACTCTCTAAAACCCAGTCCTGAGCTCTCTAAATTTTCTGCAGTGACTGCATTGTCAGAGAGCTGGGTTTGTTACCCATCCTTTTATATAGTCTCAGTACCTTCTTCAACATATTTTCATCAGGCATGTCACTAAGAAAATTAAAGTTCGCTAAGGACATCATTCATGTCAGCCTTCCCAAATATTTCTGAGTCTTTTTTTAATCTAATGCAATGGAATTTAGAGAAATACTGTGAGCTTTGCAGTAAATCTTCAAGGAAAAATCCTGTTGGCAGAACATAAGGCACATACTGATCACCAGTGTTAGATGCTGTTTTGGTATAATCTGTGCTGACCTTAGTAATATGGAGAACATTGCTTAGCAGGGTTTGTGATCGTGAATTCTATAAGCTGTGTGTTGTGCTGCAGAAGTTTCTTCTCCAGTGACCACTGCGAGCCTTTGAAATTCCAATGTATCCTTTTTCCAGTGTAGAATGTAATAACATTGCTGCTTAGGGGAAAAAACTTCTTGAATTAATACCAAGTATTTAATGGCAAAATTGCAAATTTTTATTCCACTTAGCAATTTGGCAGGGGAAAGGCCCTACTGTGTTCTTTTTTTGAAGTAAAAAAANAAAAAAAAAAAAAAAAAAATCTGGCCTAGGTTTGTAATTTGGGGAAAAGATATTGGCCTTGTGTAACAATTATTCTCCTAATGCCACGGGACACTCAGTGTGGGTTGTGTTCTCCTGACACAAACCTTTAGCTTTTCTTGTGTTTTTATACCAATAGTTACTTGGATTAGACATGTAGAATTAGGGGAGAAAAGGCAACCAATGCGATTGTCTTCTCATTAGCCCTACCAATTTTCCAAAAGATTGTGCTTTGTGTAATGCATTATAATTATATGACAGGCGAACAGTGGAGAATATGGCAGAGCATTTCCCATAAGCTTCCTTCCAGAGATAAGAAAGATAAACATTCTGCTTCGCTTCTCAAAAAAAAAAAAAAAACCCTACCCAAAAAAACCTGCCGTTTCCTGCAAGGCAGTTAGATGTAAGCGGCTTTCTGGAGCTGAGGCTTTCCACTGCCATATGGGGAAACGGGGTGTACAAAGTGAGGAAGCCCCCCTCACCGAGGTGTGTGTCCTCAGCTTCCTGAGAATGTGCCTTATCGCCCAAGGGTCCCTACGCAGTGCAGCCGCTCGATCTGCGCCGCTCCCGGAGCGGCTGAGCCGCTGTTTGTTTTTCCAGGGCGCTCTCAGTTCTGGGGGAAACAAGGGAGGCCTTTAATTGGATCGCTCCTTTGTTCCTGGATTGCTGCAACCTCAACAAAACTAGGAGGAGCCGGATCAGGACTAAGGTCTGGTTTAGGGTACGCGTAGCTTGACTTTAAATGACCCACCTCTGTTTCAGCCGTGACACCCGGGCCAGGGAAATATTTTGCTTAGAGTGACTTTCCTAAGGCGGGGGAGAGAAGCTCTAGTTACAGAACGAAGCGAGTAGCAGCAGTGCTTTCTGTTTGCCCCACTCCGCACTTCCACATTCTGAATTGTGCGAGTGGGTTAAAACTACCCAGGCATCACTTTCCCGCACCAGCTGGGAAGTGTGTGCTACAGTTCCCAAAAAGCCTGGGTGGGTAAGAGGTTTAAAAGCTTTGAGAAGGTTCAAGAGGAAAAGCTGTAAAATTGCAGTAATGCTTCCAGCGTTAGTGGTTAACAAAACTCTGTCAAACACGGCGGGCTGACCTCCTAGATAGCTTCAAGAGCTTTGCAGTTCCCTGCATTCCTGCTTTCTTCCTTAATTTTGTCGTTTGTAACTTTTTATTATTCTCAAACCAAGTTTTGTAATGCACTGACATCTGCTGTGTGTTTGACTAATGCAGCCACTAAAAAACTGAGTAAGACTTGAAGCCTCCACAGAACTGGATTCAGGAAATAAAAATTAAGGAAAGGGGGAAGGAGAGTGAGAGAACCTGGTAGCTTATTGATACAAGGAGGTAAGAGGGAGCAAGACATCAAGCCCTTAAGGATCTAACATGATAATTGTTTTATTGGAAGAAATGACACAAAGTGAGCTCATTTCAGACATGCAAGAAGCAGTGCTATGGACTAACTATAGTTACCACAATTTAGAAAAAGCAACATTAGTCTAATTTTTTTTCCTAACTAGCGTTGTTGCATTGCTGTAGCTCTAATGTGATGGGCATATGATCCAGATAAACAGCTTTGATAAACAACACTCAAATACAGATCACTCAAACCCAGCTTTCAGCCCGTGCCCCTGCTCACAATAAATTTCAGGTGGACCTTTCAGAGACCCAGGAAATTACTAATCAGAAATCTTTTAATCAGCTGAAAATAATTGTTTATAGAATTACACTTTTTTTTTTTCCTTTCCCCAAAACTAAATGCTGTATCAGCTTCAGAGAGTTTTCTACAATCTTTCTGGAAAGAGGAGAGCCTTCTAGCAAACAGTTCCTCAAAATGCAGATTTGATCCAGCTCCATGAATTAATTAATTACAGGGCTGTCCCTAATCCTTCTGTAGGTAAGGTTAAGGCAGTAAGTCTCTGAGGTAGGCAAAACTCTATGCATAGACATTTACATAAGAAAGGATAGATGACCTTCTATTTTTTTCTCTATCCCAAAGCTGACTGTAATATGTTGTTTTTTAAATGTATAGCTTACTAGAAAAAATAGACTTTGTCCTTTTGTTAATTCCCAGCAAATGTGCAAAATGGCCATGAGGCTATGACAGCACTGAACGAAAACTTCGTGCAACAGACAGAACTGAAACAGAAAAGTACCTTTTCGTTTTGAAGAATCTTAAACAGTAGGGGAAATCCTGCTTATCTTGAGATCAAGTGGGAAATTCCTTCTGACCTTCAAAAGAACCAAAATTCAGCTTTGTATTATTCTGAAAGCCTGTTTAAAAGCCCTAGTGTTTCTATCACTTTGCAGTCTTCCCACAGACAGGGCAAAGGGGCCTATCTCTTTACATCCTTGTACAGAGATACAGCTCTTTACATCCTTATATCAGTTTTACAGGTCAGAAGAGGGTTTGCTGCTGGGGTGATGCTCAGGAACACTTCTTTAAGGGCACGTGGCATTAAATGATTGCTGCTTTTCTTCTTCCTTCCTTTGTGTGTGTCTGTGTCTGTGTCTTGGGGGGAGTTGTTTGTTTTTGTGGTTTTGGTTGGGGTTTTCATTGGAGTTTTTTTGTTTGTTTCAATGGGAGAGATATCTGCCTTGAAAATCCGTGCTGAAGTGCCTTTGGCTCATTATTTTTAATGCTTCTTATGGTCAAGTTCTGAACATCATGTTTTCAAACTGAGATGTCTGACATTAGCAATCCTGATCAATATTTAGACACATGAGTTCCCTGGTGCTTTTAATTATGTCGTTGGTACCTCATTCTGAGAAACCACATGTACAAAAATGTGACATGAAATGACTAGTGGAGGATCCAATAGCAAGTAAAACTCTGCTTTATGCCTTCCAGCAATGGCGCTGTTTGTAAATACTTGAAGTGCCCGAAATACGACATGCTGCTTAAATGCCATATATTATTACAATCATAACATAACCATCAGAGATTCATGCTTTAAGCAGAATTGTAGTCATTGATGAACTGGTCAGGCAAAGCTGAGCCTATCTCCTCTCACAGCAGTGTAAGCCTCATATATAGCTCCATTTGTTCCTTGCACTGCACATTTTCAGCACTGTTCTCTGAAAAGATGCTAGGATATGCAAAGCACTAGAAGCTAACAAATCACTGCAGGCAATTATATTTTTTTTACAGAAAAAGGAAAAGCCCCATCATTTCCTCTGCTATAAATTTAAGTCAGATAAAATCAAGGAGGGGGAAAAAAAAAAAAAAAAAAAAAAAGTATTTTACCCTGGCCATTAGAAATGAACCACAGAAAAATAGATTTTTTTTTTTTTAAACTCTTATGCAAATCTCTGCAGAAGACTTTAGCATGCATTCAGTGCAATATGTGCTTCAGTACCTAGTGGGCATTGTGAGCACAAAGCCAAACATGAAGCCATTGAGCAGCACTAGCTGAAGACAATATTCAGCTCTGTGGCACGCTGGGTAGTAGCCTTATTTGGCAAATAACATTATTTCATGCTTAATGAGATATTGATGGCACCAGGAAAGTGAAGACAGTGTCAATTATGTACCTAGCAGGGCAAGGAAGAAGAGGGAGGGAGATTTATTTTGCAAATAATTGCATTTTTTTGTTAAATTATGTGAGGGTTATATTCTGAACCTCACTGTGTGCATCAGGGCATTTCTTGTTAACCCTGAGGGTATTGATCCCCTATCACACCTTGGCCAGAGCTCTGCAGAAGCTTCTCTGGCAAAGGTCTCTGGGAGATGGGCTGAATCTCAGAAGCTTATGGCAGTCGCCACACTTCCACTTTCCAGTGAGCATCACCTCTGTGGGCTGTGTCAGCCAGCCACAAATCACACCATCAGGAAGATGTTAGTTTGCCCTGACCTCTACAGAGAGCTGTTGCTGCCTGACCGGGTTGTACTAGCTGTTTCCAACAGAACCTTTGACTTCAACCCTTGGGTCATGGGGTGGAAGTATTTGTTCCTAGCATAGGTTGGACATGTCTGTGGGGCTTAAATTCTTCTGACAGCTAGTCATAGTATGGATGTATCTCTTTTGTTTGTTGCAAGAAATAGATATGACATGGATGTAACAAAACAAAACCAAAAAAATTATATGTAAGTAAACAAACTGTAACAAAATGAACAGGCTGAGCTTTCATCTACATCTCAACTGGATTTGAACCAAGCCCCTTCTGAGAGTCTAAGAAAGTTTTGGGGTTTGGTGGGGTTTTTTTGTTTTTGTTTTTTTTTATTTTATTTTATTTTATTCTGTGCTGCATTTCTTTGCTGTCATTGCAACCAAGAGTAGAAATGCTCAAAAGTTGTGAGTAACATTGATATGCTGTTTCTGGCCAGGTCAGATGTAGGACAAGCTGGAAACGTCATGCAAACTCTCATGTTTGCTACATTTCCAATTCAGGTTTGCATACTCAGAAAACTAGGATATGATTGAGATAAACAGAAAGATCTCAGAGTCATTGCACAAACAAAAATCAAATTCCAGAACTGAGGTAGATGAACTTAAACTGAAATTTCAGCTTCTTCAATGTTTCTGTTGTTGCTGTGGAGGAAAATACAATTCTTTAGGATTCGATTGTGCTTTCAAGCCCACTGGCTATCTGGGACAATGCAGTGATTTACAGATGTCTGAGGGTCATATCCACCTTCTGCTGGCACCACAACCTGTATCTCAAAAGAATTAATGAAGTTATGCACTTATGTTTTGGGGGTACTATATGTAATCTGAAATTGACTCTGAATAAAGTTTAGCTCTTTTCTTCCAGAAGAAATAAATTTACTTCCATCACACCACTTTTAACGTGATTCTCTAGAGATTGTGTGTGGTTTGATCCAACAAAACAGATTCGTTCTAGGTCAAACCTAGTTATATAATTTACAATATTATGATCTTTTAAGGCACCTAGTAGTTTCATTCAAGAGAAAACAAACTTGTGCTTCTAACTATTTTACAGTCCATCTTTGACTCAGTAGAGGCACAGCTAGAGCTGGGAGGAGATGCATGTCAAGTGCATCAGATCCAACTAGGGTGCTTAGAAAACATAAGTGACTTTACTACTCTGCTTCATACTGGTTTCATGTACATCAGTGTGACAGTGTCACATTCCTCTTGAATGTGGGCTGCATTTAACACATTTTCTAATAGGAGGTGGAAGACATTTGTAGGGGTATGGTTGTCATCCCTTACCTTACCTCACCTCTGCTCCCTGGGTCTGTCAGGGTATTCTCTGAGTGTTTCAGTCAGGGTTGCTGTTCAGTATGCAGATGGGGGGGAAACTTGTGGGTATATGGAGTTATTCACAAATTGTTTATAGAGGTAACATAAACTCCAGATGTGGACAGTTTATTTTAAAACAAAAGCACCCTGTTCCTGGTGAATCAAGTCCCTTCTCCAAGTTCTGGGAGACCCTGGGACATGGCTATAAAGCTTTAACCAAATCAAACTGTTTCCATTTCCTAAGAAACAGAAAAGGAGCAGCACGATTTACATGGTCATAATGCAGATAGCAAACTCTGAGCATACCTGTGAATTTTACGGTCAGTATGTTGCTATACTTGTATGACTTTACTCCTGGGGCATCACCTCCCCTGCAGGAGCATGCAGAAAGTGGACAGAGAGGACTGAACATGCCTCACACAAATTCTCAAGAAGCTGCTGAAGACAAAACTTGAATTCCCAGTACATAGATGTGCTGCCCAAACTCAGTGGCCTGAGTGACTCACCACAAGCTACTCATTCAGACTAAAATCAGCGTAGCTGCAAACATGTGCAAGCACATTCCCATCTGGCCAGGTCTGTTGTAGGAGTGGGAGCCTCCAGCTTGAGACTGAGCATGAGTACACTGCCATAGCAAACTGCTGCTGGTGTGGGCATAGCTCACTAACAGTGTCAATTCCTAGAGCTTACTCCAACTTCCAACCTGGGATATAGGCTTTCCAGGTTAAAACAGCCTTTTCCCAGTGTCACTGTCTCTCTAAAAGGGCTTTTGTCAGCAAAGTTTGATAAGGTGAGGAATTTCTCTTCTCCCAGTCAATAAACATTCCAGTTGTATTGTATTATCTTGGCAGATCTGTTTCCTAAATTTAAGAATTTCAACTTGTAACCTGGATAACTTTTTCAAATACTATTTCCTCAAAGTAGCAACATCCTAGACCCTGGATGAAAACAGACTTGAGTAGACTCCATGAGTTCAGAGAGACTCATGGCTGTAGTTTAGGACCTGTGTTCTCAGAGACTCATGGCTAGTGTTTAGGACCCATTTTATCAGAGCAGAGGAGACATTTCCTTCGACATCCCTGGGCTAGTTAAAAGAATGTTTCTTGAAGGCTGTTTTGTTTGGGTGGATTGGGGGTTTTTTTGTTTGGTTGGGTTTTTTTGGGGCGGGGTTTATAAACTTAAATTTGTACCATTTTCTTTGCTTGGATATTTAACAGTGCAAATTTTGAAGCAGTCTGAAAAATCATGCAAGATTTTTACAGCCAAAACTTTTGTGTTAGAATGTCTCCATAACAACAATGGGGAGAGCCTCTTTGGCTTTCATTTTGTTATACAATGCTCTAAATTTGCAACTTCAGGGTGATCTGGACACGAGTGGACTTGCATGGTTCATGGGGTTTTGTTCTTTTTTTTTTTCCTTTCCCACCCATGCTTTGTAGAAAAATAAGCACCAATTTTGAGGTGCTAGAAAGAGTAGCTTGCTTTGGGAGTTGTCAGACTCTGACACAAATGATCTTTGCTTCGAGCTTCCTAAAGAGACATAATTTCTGCTCTAAGAAGAGGAGGCTGGCTTGTTTGTTTTTATTTGCAGTATTCGGCAGCATTGCTGTAGGCCACTGCCTGCAGGATGGCAGTAACACAGGATTATCCTGCAGAGTCGTAACTAGTGAATCCATAACAGCCAACCTGAACTCTGCTGCGGGCTGCCATTTAATACCACAAGAAACTGTTTGCATTTCATCATGTAACCGGTTGTGTGAATTCAAGAACCTTCCCTGGATCAGGCTGTGTTTTCAGATGAAAGAAAGGAACTACCAAATGGGAAAGTGAAATATATAGTTTGTTTTCCTGTAGGCCTATCCTCTAAGCATAAACAAATACACTGTAGTGAAGATTCTGGCTTAGGCTTCAGGGGAGAAACTGAGATGGGAAGCAAGAATATAAGAGAGGGGAAAGGTTGGGGCTGCCTTTTCTCATGAGCTAGGTTTCTTTGCCATCAATGAAATGAGACAGAGAAAAGTATCTTCATAGTGTCAGCTCAAGGGGAAAATCTGTTCTCCTGATCTTTAAAACCTTTCCTTCTAAAATTCCCATTCTGAATGAGTATAGAATTAAGCCCATTTGTGACTTTTCCCTTAGGCTCTGTTAGATGGACTTTTATTCAATGTGATTTCAGTCCAGATCATAATAAAGTTTCTCTGTTCCTCATGAAGCTCACATTTTGGATGTATAGCCATCATGGTCTATGGACTGCTTAGTTTTTCCTGTAAAAACAGAAATTCTTGTACGGCTGGGAGCTTGTACAAACAAGCCTGAAGCTACCAGAATTTTTAGCTTCACAGTATAAATGAGAAACTAAATTCTCCACTGCAAAACATATATGCACCTATATATGCTCAAGGTTTGACAATGAGACTCATTCATGCAGAAGAAGACACTTTCCAGGTGAATATTTCCATGTTCTGGCATCATATGCCAAGTAATGTAATTAAAGAGCATTTATGAAATATTTGGAAATCCTGAACAGACAGGAAAGTAGGGTTCTGTGTGTATGGTGTCTCTAGATGAGCGAGGTGACCTGCAGGTTCAGCAAGAGGTGGTTCTGAAAACGAAAGCTGCTTCAAGCCGGAGTATAGCGTCTGAAGAGAGCGACACGCGTGCGATTCTGCCTCGTACAATGATTGCGTTGAGGTTGCAAATTCCTAATAGCTGGTACTGTTCTAATCAGCACCTCCAGGATCAAAACCTGCCTTCAGGTGTCGTTTAGAAAGGGAACAAAACGGGCTCTGGAGAGGAAGAGGTCTGGCCCGGGCTACCCGCGGGCGCTGGGGGAGCCGCGTCTCGCCGGCACCTCTGAGCTGCTCTGCCCGCAGCGACCTGCAGCTCCGTGTGGAGCTAGTACAAGAAAACGCCTCGGTCTCCAGCCTTTTCGTACATTTAGTCTGATGAATTTTCACTGAGGCCACAATATTTTGTGTCCCGAGGTACGTTTTGTTAACTCTCCTGAGTGCCAGGGTGAGTGACAGACCCTCACTTACCGGTCTCACATGTAACAACTTAATTCTCCTTGCCTTTCTTACGGGAATGAACACTCTCCATTCTTAAACACTAGTATTTTGGGAAAGAAAAAAAGGGAAATGGGAGAAAATAGAAATATTTGAAACAGCAGCCCGGTGAGTGTCCTCTCAGGGCCTGCGGTGGCTGTGCGGGGAAGGGAACGCTGCCCGGATCCCGGAGCCCAGTTCCGCTCGTCGCGGAAACGGAGCTCAGAACAAGGCGCACTCGCATCCTCCTCTGTATTCGTGCCTTGCCGTTCCTACACGAGCCAAATTAACCGAATTGATGTAGCTACCCCTGCAGCGTGCTGCGGGCCAGAGCGGTTCCGAACGGTGGTTCTGTCCTCGAGAGCTTAGGCGCGGCGCGGCACCCGGAGCGAAGCCGGAGGACAGATCGTGTTGTCTGCCCCTGTTCAGGTCTCGATGCGGGAGGAGGGAGCCCTGCCCAATGCCTGCAGGCGGCAGCTTGGCTGCGCTGCCCGAACGGGAGCGGGGCGCGCCGAGCCAGGGGCATCCCGTCTCTCCCCGCAAGAGACACGTTTTCTCTCCAAGGGAGGAAGGGAAAAAAAAAAAAAAAAAAAAGAAAGAAAGAAAAAGAAAAAAAAATACACGTTTGGGAGAAGAGGAAGTCTGCCACGCTTACAAACAAACCGGCTCCAAACCTTCAGGTAGAAATCATCTCTGCTGCCTGCACGGGGGGTGAGTAGGAAAAAAAGCCCACTCGGGATACTGGAGTCTGGTCATGGCTGCAGCTGACGGCACGGCTTTGTCCGGCTGCCGGGGCGAGGCGGGTGAGACGTCCTGCCCGCATTCCTGCGGTGCTCCTCGGTGCCGTCGATCGAGAACCCCGGCGCTCACTGTGTCCCGCTTCGCACTGTGGTTCCGTCCACGGCTACAGGGTCAGCCTCAGCTGCGTCCCAGCCAGAGTACTGGACTTGGGGCCGCAGTGGCGGGTGCCGTGCTCTTTTCTGGACCGGGTACCCAGGCCAGCTCGGTATCGGAGATGCTGAGCGAAACCTCTATTTGCACTACCTTTCGGGCGCTTCTTAGCACCGTTGCACGACCGGGGCTAAGCCCCGCTCTGCCTTCCTCCTTCCCTGCACAGGGAACGGGCTGGGACCGGGGCTGTTCTGACTTCGTGTGAGGAAAGCGAGAGCCCTTTGCCTTCAGCGTCCCGTGGCGGCATCTGCCCCTAACCGCAGCGGGCCGAGATCCAGGCACGGGCGCCGTGAGCACCCCTCTGCTACTAGACACTCTCCTGCTTCCTCTACATCCGAGGGCGGCTGCCGCCCCGATCCCGGGATAGTTCCATGGCTCTTCTGCGCTCAGTTTTTCTGGATTCGTTAGGCTCTTGCCCGGCCCCGGAATGGTGTACTCGTCCGGGTGCACAGACACTGGCAGACAGCCACCGGCGGGTCGGGCCGCTCCTCGAAGTCGTGGCGGGATCTCCTGCTCCTTCACAGGGCAAGGGCCTGTCCCTGTTAGCTGCATTCCCCTCGCCGCGACATTTCTAAGTGTCGTTAAGAGCTCAGTTCTCTGCATAAGAGCAGCTACAGTGTTCAGGCTCAGATGTAGTGCCCTTCTCCAGCGTTTGCAGATGGCTCTTTAATGACCCAAGACGGGTTCAATTAGCACGGGGGAGAGAGAAGAGCCCGACAGTGCCCGCCTGCCCTTGTGCCAAACGCTAGAGTAGTCGCACACGGGGCCGCGCTCTCACCTTTGTTGCTGCCCGGCCCGATCGCCGCTCCCAGAGCTGGGCTAAGTTTCTGCTGTCATGTTCATCCAAAATCCCCCTTGGTGGAACTGTCAAAGTACCCCAGACAAGACCTTCGGATGTCAAATGTCCTCCGTGAGCAAGCGAGCCCCGGTAAGGACTCACCCCGCTTGGGAGTGAAAAGGAGGCATCTGCCATTTGGCAGAGGTGATGACACACGCAGCAGTGCTGTTACACCTGCACCGGCCCTCGCCGCGGAAATGCCTGAGAGGGGGAGCTCCGGGAGCTGCATGGGTGGCCGGCAGAAAGAAGCCAACCCTTGCTCTGGGGACCTTGGCAGCCCCGACGGGGCACAGCTGGCTCCGGCTGCCCCGCCGCTTTGCGCCGATCCAGCCGCCATGCAGCCGCCGGGGCCGGGGCTGAACGGGAAGGGAAGATCCGGGGGCCTCACCCCTCTGCATTTTCGTTTGTGTGCAGGACGGGGTTCCTCGGGCGGCGGAGTGCGCTGCTCCACGACTCCGTGCCGAAATCCAGTGGCCTCGTATATTTGCCCGAATTTTAGCAGCTCAGGCTTTGGGGTGTGCTGCGTTTCTCCACTGATGTGACATAAAGGATTCGTTATATGGTTACAGGCAAAGGTGCAGAAACGTATTTTAACAGAGGAAAAATAAAATTTGGAATATAATAGCCCCCCCGAAGCTGTTTTATTGCTTCACTACGCATTCGACTGCCTTCATACATGAATAGGATAGGGAAGCAAGGACCCGTCTGCCTTTGGCCGGGCAGAGGAATTGGAGCTCCGTGCATGGGATGTCGAAGCCCCAGGGCAGCCCGATGGGAGAGGCCGGCTGCACCGGGGATGCTATTCAAGAGCTGCCAGCCCTCCGGCCTTGCGATAAATGGTTACAAAAAATGATGCCTCAAGTAACATCAAAGGATCCGAAAATAGTACTGCTCTGTGGTTCACGTTCAAGAAAGGCAGAAGAGCATCTAAAGGCCGTGACCTGCCGGCGCCCAGGATGCTGCGGACGCCGGGGTACACGTGTAGCTGTTGATAGTTTCTCCGCAGCCCGGGAGGTGAAATACCGAGATGCGCTTAAATACTGGTGAGGACGTCAAGTCCCTGTGGACAAATCCTCAGGGCAGGGAGCTCACTGCAGCGCTGGGCCCCGGGGTTTTGGGATCACGTGTGGCTTCGGCCCCGCTGAGCTCGGTCCGGCTCCTGCGGCTGCCGGGGTCCGCGTAATCTTATGCGAGACCTCGGGAGGGACAAACAGGACCAGTCTGCCTCGCTCCGGGGGATCGGGCGGGAGGCGCCTTTAGAAATCAGTGCAAAGCCTCTTTTGTCCACTTGCCCACTTCTGTACCCGCGGTTGGAGCAGCCCTGTGTCAGTGATTTGTTAGTACACAGCACCTTTTGTGCTCAGGCCGGCTGAGAGTGCCTTTGTGCTGCTCGGAGGCTCTACCTGAAGGCAGAAAAGGGAAAAGAGCAGCATAATATGAGTGCTCCAGGAATCGTGTGAAACAACCCGGATAGCTCCAGGTGAACGGTGCCTGTTGTGTCATACCCGCCCTGCCACCCGACCTCGGCCCTCGGGCCATGTTTGAGCCTTGAGCCGTGCTGGGTGCCTGAGCGTATTTTGCAGAGAGCGAGAAGGAGCGATCCGACACCTCTTGCTCTCTGCCTCCTTCAAATAAGGGCTGCAAGAAGCACTCTCAGGGAGCAGTAATAGCCTTCTTGCGCTCCCCGGACGCGATCGGTTGGCGGGGCCCGGGGCCAAGACATATAAACGCGACCGCGTGTGCGGCTAGAATTGTGACAGCCGCCGGGGCAGGGGCGAGCGCAGCGGCTGTGGGCACACCTCCTCGCACCCACCGCCTCCAGCGCGGCACCTGGCAGGGCGCGCACTGCTGCGGACCCCAACAGGCTCCCCGGGCGGGCGGTGGCGGAGGCTCGCTCCGCGTCCCCCGGATCCA
>VWZI01011948.1:7115-23083 GCA_013396835.1 Psilopogon haemacephalus
AGGATTCCTGTGAAACACAATTCAGGGGCTTACATAAATGGTATCTACTCCAAAACCAGGTTATAGTCCTACTCTGGTTGGAAACAAAGACAGGCAGACAAGAGCTTTATCTTCTCTTTTGTGTCCTACCTTTCTCAAGACTAACACTAATATAAATCACTCCACAGGCAGTAAAATACAGCTACATCTTCCAGAAAGCTTTTACAGGAACTGTCAGAAAATACCATGTTCTTACAAGTGTAAGTGCATCACATCTGGCTAAAGTCTAAGTGGGAGTCAGATATGTACACTTACTTCAGATGGATAGGAGCTGCTCCAGCATTAGGCTAGCATCCCCCTGAAAGCAACACAAGACCTAATTGACAAACGACTGCTGCCATTTTGACTGAAAAGTGATGCATTCAAAACAGCAGCTTGCACCAACATAGAGTGTTGTTGGACTCAGAAGTCAGAATGGATAATATCACAGCTTTTCTGAAATGGTGGGGGACTTCTACAAGCAGCGATGCAAGGCTGATTGAGAGAGCTGATCTGCTGAACCTTCAGAGACAGTTTTCTGATTAAATTTGGGTGTTTTCTAAATGGCACCATCTGGAATCAATCCCCTTCTGCTGACATTCCCCATCGCATAGGTAATCACCAACTTTGTTTGGCAGATGTAGTTTTTTTTTGAGGAGTAACTTCATTTCAAACCAACCAGGTAGCTACAAGCTTCCTCAAAACCAAATCACTGTAGTGTTCCCTGTTCATTTCTTCTTAAGATTTCTCCAGAAGACATTATTCTAAAGAAACAGCCTTCCTACAGACAGACAGGAAAGTGTCATTTTCTTTTCATTCAGTATTACTTATCTGAGGTGACATCTGAGCAACTGGGTTAAGATCACAGAAAAACCTCACAGTTCAGGCAGACAGGCACATAGAGAGAGAGGGGAACAACTGGCCTTGCAGTAAAACTTAATTGGTTTGCTGTGAAAATAATACATGGTCTTTTCATTTGAATTTCTAACACCTGGGTTTGGGGCTTTTTGGGGAGATGCTCCCAATCTGCATATATTTCCCTTAACTTTATGTATGCATATGTCTGTGTACGTGTACATACATGTAGAGATACAGATGGAGACAAATGCTCTATATAGAGAGGCTACCCTATCTTCTGTGATGCCTCTCCACTTCAAAGAAAGTTTGTCTACTGACTCCGGTTGACATCCAATTCTTACTGTCTGCCATTTTTCATCTAGCCCATTGTGCCCTCCAAATTATCTTTGAGCCTTTAAGGAACTGAGAATGAAAAAAGACAAAAGTTCTTGAGTCTTGAAATGTTTTTTTCACTGGGAAGATTTCACTGTTTCTCAGTTCTTCACTCTGAACATGTTTTCCACTGTTTTCCACTGTGTCCAGCTCCATACACTTGAAAGTCTTAAGCCTCCCTAGAGAATCTGTTGCAATAGCCTGCAAGGAGAGAGTTGAAATGTCTAAATGCTACATTCCTCAAGTAAATGTCCAAGCTGAAATAGGTACTGCATGACAAACAAAGAAAAAGAAAAACAATATTCTTCTCTGTGGGGAGGAAGTTCTTCACCATGAGAGTGGTGAGGCTCTGGAATGGGTTGCCCAGGGGGGTGGTTGGGGCCACTTCCCTGGAGGTGTTTAAGACCAGGCTGGATGAGGCTCTGTCCAGCCTAATCTAGGGTAGGCTGTCCCTGCTCCATGGCAGGGGGGTTGGAACTAGATGATCCTTGTGGTCCCTTCCAATCCTGACTGATTCTATGATTCTTGTTTAAAAATCATTCACAATCTGTTGTTGTGCCATCAAAGACAAGTAGAACAAACACGACTCAACTATATTTAAAGACAAATAATACAAATGAAGGTAAAGGAGAAAAAAATGCCACATTTTCTGAAAAAGAAGTTAAGCTTTGGGAATGCTATTGATCAAATGCTGTACAATATGTTACAGATATGTGTTAAATCTCACAGAAGAAAAGAGCAGACCAGTTTCTTTGACAGGCTGTCCTGGTTTCAGTGGCCAGCTCTGGAGAGAATGTAGAAATTACAGGACTAGATAGAAACAATCCAACAGAACTGGAAGTTAAATAGAAATAATATTTACAAAAGTAAACAAAGTACAAAATATATTAGCTGAAAAAAAGATACATACAACCTACAACCAGTAATGACCTAGCCCCACCCCAGAACCAAGGCCCCAAGGGTAGGTCTGGCTATGCAGCAAAAATAAATTTCCCACCATCAAAGACTCCCTCCCACACAGCAAGTGAAAGCAAAAGCTAACAGCTCAGCACCCGGAGCCGAGAGCCAAGAGAGCGGACTGGAAGGCTGGCTCCTTATATAGGGATAATACAGGATATGAAATGGAATAACATATTACAATATCCTGTGTCTTTCCCTTGGGACTTCCTAGTGTCCCATTTTCTAGGGGGTGTTTCTTCTCTATGATTTTACAATTAATCCCTAACCTACAACACAGGCATTACCTACTATACTAAAATTTATTGAGAATGTTGTAGTATTCCAGTAACTCTTAAAGCATTTTTGTCCTTGTGTTTCATTTTAAAAATAAGCTTAATTAAATGTATATATGAAAATTCATACTGGCTAAAATGCTTTATTTAACTGGAGTCAGTAACAAAACTTCAATCCAGCCATTTAGTAAATTATTCTACACAGCTACGCAGAAGAAACTTCAATAACTTACTCAAATGTTAACACAGACATTTCCATACATAATTACTATATCTTGAGTCAAGATCATCTTCAGGTAAAAAACGGTATGCTCATTGTTAGTTTCTAAATAAATAACATTTCTACTAAACTGGACATGAAATTAAAATACTGCCTTTTTTTTTTTTTTTTTTCTGTCAAAGTTAATAGGGGTGACCCATTGGCTGTTTTAGGCTGAAAATGTTAGTTCATTTCTGAGTTTTAAAAACATCAGCTTTATTAAGCAAACAGAAGTGCATGCATTTGTGTCTCCATATGTAAACAGATAGATTATGCCCATACACAAATTTTCACACACACAAAAACATAAACACTCCACAATTACTTTTCAAGTCACCTTCCCTCAGCTTTCTTTCTATTCATCTGCTTTCTGTGCCTTCCAGTCTACCCTTTGCACACAAGCCGATGGACTATATATAGCTGTGAAAGTGAATGGTGTCTTTTAAAAAAAAGCATCTCTTGCCAGACTTTGTTGGAAGCAGCTCCATGTGGAGGGCTAGCTGCAGTCAAAGCTTACAGGGACTGCAAAGACAGGCGAAGAGCAGAGACTACAGCTGGAGCAAAAATGAGGAAAGGAGTTGCTGGCATGGACTTCTTTGGCATTTCCACAGGTGTACAGACAACTTTCCCTATGTCCTTTGGATTTCTCTCAACACACTGCTCACACCAGCAGCTTTCAGCACACCTATTTGTGCATCAACAGGGCTTTTCTGTGAAACTAGTTTAGTCTGATCTTGCTTATGCACAGAACAGGAGATATGACAATCCTGATATTTTGGGGGTGGACTTTTGTTTGCTTGTTTGTTACAAAACTCAGCACAGAATTATTTCAGTGGTATGTCTAAATAGTTGGCTGCATTGTAATTTGCAGTGGTCATGTTTCCCTGTAAGCTAGCATCTAATTTGTGGAAGTGGAAGATGAACATTCCACACATGGACACCTTGTGGGAGAAGACCATCCCAGATCTCAGGCATCTCACACTGCAGATCCTTTAAACTTCAGCTGTTTCCATCTGTTGCAAAGCTCTGCATCAAAACCAGAGACTGATGCTAATGTGAAAGCAACACTTTCCCATCTGTCCTAAATTTCATTATCAGCTTTCCTGTCAAAAACACTGAAGAGTTTCAACCCTCACCTTTCTGAAGGACATGAGATTTTTACCCAGAAGTTAATAAAAACAGCTCCAATTGTATTACTGAGATTTGAGTCTCTTCAGAGTGATTTGGCTCAATTTTATGAATCCCTAGTCCCTATTAACATATTGTATCTGACTTCATTTTCCCCTTCCCCTGTTTCCTTGACTATTATTATGCCTTATTGCAGCTACATAAATTCCCTACTCTAATCCTATCCTCTTGGTTATTAGGTGATGCAGTATGCTCAAAGATGACTGGTTGACTGAAATTGCACTATTTTCTTCATTTAATATCCTGAAACAGAGCTTAAATTTGAGCTCTTGTGGAATATGAAACAAACTAAAAAGACCCAGCAAAGTCAACAGAGAGGGATATTTATTATTTCTATAATCAGGCCAGTTTTTCACATACAGTGAGTAGAATCATAGAATCAGACAAGGTTGGAAGGAAACACAAGTATTATCTAATTCCAACACCCCTGCCATCGGCAGGGACACCTAACACTAGAGGTCTAATGTGATCAGGCTGCATAGAGCCTTATCCAACCTGGCCTTAAACACCTCCCTGGGCAATGTGTTCCAGGGTCTCACCACCCTTACAGTGAAGAACTTCTTCCTAACATCCAGTCCGAACCTCCCCACCTCCAGCTTCATTCCTTTCTCCCTAGTCCTATCACTACCTGACATCCTAAAAAGTCTCTCCCCAGCTTTCTTGTAGGCCCCCTTAAGATACTGAAATGCCACAAACAGGTCACCAGGGAGCCTTTTCCTCTCCAGACTGAGTAGCCCCAGCTTCCTCAGTCTCTCCTCACAGGAGAGGTGTGTTGCGATTATTAATTTTTATTGCTGTTAATAATCGTGGGGGTTCTGGGAATAGTTCCAAGGGTTCATTTGGATGTTCGGTTGGCAAGAATAACTACACAAAATTGCTTAAAACACCAAATTAAACAGTTTAAACAGTCAGAACTTAGGAAACAGAGAGCCTAATAACAAAAGCAATCCCAGCCGCAGGTAAAAATATGAACGCGCGCTAGATAAAGAGCTGGTACCGAGGAAAGAGAAGGAGCTTGTCCCAAGGAAAAATGGAAAAGAGGTTTGCCTTTGCCACTTTGCAAAATGCTGCTGATGCCGCTGCTGCTGCTCACTGAAAAACACGTAGCCACTGCTGCACGGAGTGCAGAGACGTGTGTTCCTCACAGAGGTTGAGAGAGAAAGAGCGAGCTTTACAGCCCCTTGCACCCGCTTAAATACCTCATTAGGAAGCATGGAACTGGCCAATAGGCACTTAGCATCCATTGTCTGGCCAATTGGTTCCAAAGTCCCACGCCCAGAAATGGGCCCTAACACCCTGAGAGACAGCACAGATCACCTGACTCATGCGTGTGACCTGTCCATGTGGCCAAAGATTTCCTGGTTCCAGAACCACGCGGTCTGCACCTGAAACCCACCTCCGGACCTTACAACAAAAGGGGGAGGGGAACCTCAGGAAGTGAACCAACTCTGGGCAGTAATTATTCCCATACCAGGACATACCACCCCGTTGCCTTTTGGGCAGTTTCATGCATCAAAGCTGGGGACTTACACCCTAATACAGAAGCTTTGATACAGAACCCCAACTATAGTAAGGTCTGAGTCCAATCAGGTTTCATCCCACGCTGGTCATCTTCTCTGGTTTTCCTCAGCGCTGAGTCTCTAAAGACATTGAGTGTCCTTCTCGGTGATGGTCCAGTCTGGTCCTTTGATGACTGGCCATGGTCCGGCTGGCATCTAGTCCAGGTTACACCTGTACAAGGCAAACTGGCCTCAGTGCGTAGTGACCGGGCGGCTGGACTAATGGTCAGGAATGACCCACCACACACTGATGCGGTGTGTCTTTCCACGGGCATCTAGGGCTTCCCATGCATGTAGCCCTCTGGGTTTTGCCAGTGTAACTGGAACTATTCCAGCTGACAGCAACTTTACTAATACAGGTTGGCCCACCTGCATTTTTGGCTTGCTCTCTGATCTACCTGGTGAATGCGTCCTGCTGAGCTGCCTCCGCTCCAGATCTGCCATCACTTTGGAGATGCCTTGTCTGGCTGTGGCCGGCAGGGGATACTGGTTCACGCAGGTCAGGCTAAATTTGGGGAGAGCTGGAGCAACGTGCAAAGCATTAATACAAGCACTACTTGCCCCCTTTGCTCCCACCGCCCCCACCCCGTAGAACCCAAAAGACCATACAGTGTCATCGGGGAGATACCACCTTTTATCAGCCAGGACATCAAATCCTAAGATGTTTCCTGGACATGGGCTCAAGGCAAGCTCCACAATGGTGCAACGCTTGTCACCTGGGAGCCACAGCTTTGCCTTGGCCAGATGGCAAACACTAGGGCTGCCTGTAATACTACTGATTTTAATCTTCTTGTGGGATGGCAGGATTCCCAATTCTTTCGCCTGCTGCACATTCAATACACTAACCTGTGCACCAGTATCGATTAAAACTTTACATCAGCTTGGGTCGGTCCTGTGGGAGTAAAGACAAGAGGTTCATGTTTGTCAGACCACTGCAACATGTATATGAAGCGATGGGAGTGGTCTGAGGCTACCGTCACCTTGCCTTGTGTTTTGGATTATCCTTGGATCCCTTATCACAAGGAATGAAAGGATTATCCACTGCAGCAGGTGGGTCTGGTGCAGGAGGACTCTTGCTACCCTCACTACTACTACTACTGTGGCTTCGCTTTCACCACCCCCCATGCCCTTTCCAAGCCCTGAGCACCAGGGATTTTATTTGTCATGTGTCCATGCACTCTAACAAGTGCTTTGGCATGCCCAATGCCACAGCTTCCTGGAACCAGTTCCTGGGCAGTGAAGCTTGCTTCTGTCTTCGGCCCCACTCCTGGTTCCCTCCAGAGTGACGTCTGATGAGGCGTGGGCTGTTCAGTGGGCTGCCGTGTGGGCTTTCGTGTGGACTTCTGGGTGGACTTGGTTGCGGCGATGTCTTCTTCGCTTGTCGCACTTCCCGTCTCTTGGTGTGGCTGGCGGTGGGGGTGTCAGTGTGTTGCTTCCCCTTTGGAGGTGTCTGGTCCCTGAATCAAATCATCTGTCCAAAACTGGACAGTGTCCTTCCCAGCTCTTTCCAGATCATGACGTGCTCTGGAGGGCTGTTCGAGCCCTGGTTTCGCTCAATCACCTGCTGGATCTCAGTCATTAAGGAAAGAATGCGTTCCTTTAAAGCTGCTGGGAGGCCTCGGACAAGGGGTTTCAAACTCTTCGGCTTGACCAGGGCGTCCATGGGACAGGAATAAAATCCTTTGTCATGCATGGCCTGGACACAAGCCAGCTGTCGAACTGCCGTTCAGAGTTCATCATTGTCTTTTACCCAGACAATAGTGGGTTCCCCTCTCTCAACCATTTCCCACTGTCCAGCCCAGAAAGCTACTCAGGCTGTCAGGGAGCAATTCCCATCTGGCCCAGCATCCAGGAAAACATCAGGTCCCCAATATACATCTGCTTCCTCAGCACTGAGGAAGACATGATCACCCCCAGAGGTTGAGACTCTGTATATATAGTCCATGGGGGACTCGCCTGGTTTGCGAGAGAAAGTCTCTTGGAAAGTCCTCAGTTGTTCCTCTGTGTAGAGACAAACTTTCCTGACTGTGGTGGTCCTCTGGCCATGGCCGCTGGCAGTGATCTCCTCTTGGATCACGGGGCAGACTGCACTCTGTAGCAAGACGTCTTCTTCGTCGCTCGTGTCCGAGTCGCTGTAGTTTCAGATTGGCAGAGGTTTTGCTGCCTTTGGGCTTGCAGCTCTTCCACTGTCAGTGAGGGGGGCGTAGGCATGCCCGGTCTGGTCAGACTGCAGCCTCATGGCGCAGTACCGCAGCCAGGCTGAATTCACACAGGCTGGTCGGGTGCCAGCGGAAAACACGTCTGCTCTCATCAGTGAGGCAGATTCTTGCGGCGAATAGCAGCTTTGCAAGCAGACGCCATGTGCAGCGAGCAGGGGTGCTTGCAGCGGCAGTGCAGGCAGTGGAGCTAGCAGCGAGGCACTTGTGTTAGCCGGTCGCGGGGGGGCAGGCAGAGCTCGCATGGGGTTCTAGATGGCTTGCTAAAAGGCGCGACCTGAGACAGGGACCAACGCCATAAAACCCATCGGCTACAATGTCGCTAGAAGTTCCACAGGGGCAGCGCGACCCGCAGAGGCCAATAGCTGGGACGCGATCGGCAGCACTGTGGCAAGCAGCTGTGCACATGGCTGGGGCAAAGCAGCAGGAGCCCCGGAATCGTCAGCTGCGAAGGACTCGCGGGGACCGGTAGCGAAAACATGATCTGGCCCGACTCCATGGGGTCTGGCACCGCAGCCACCAGGAATCCCGAGGAGGCGGCGGACGGACCGCGGGTGGGTGTGGTGCCTGGCGAACTGCAGCAAGTGCATGTGGGTGCCTGGTGTGTGTCCACTTGGCTCTGCAGAACCCGCAAAAGACGTGTTGTGCGTGGACGCAAAACCCATAAAGGCAGAAGGCGGCGGCGCACCACCCGCATGCGACGCCTCTGCCTGAAGTGCCGTTATCTCCCTCTCTGCACACGCAATCTCCCTCTCTACGCAGACAATTTTCTCCCTATTTTTATAAAATTCCAGAAGCCCCTCTACCAAAAAAGCTGCTAAAATCGAAACTATTCCACTCGGGTTTTTCAGTAAATTCCAGGCAATCTTTGTTGGGTCTCTCGCATGCTTTTCTGCCCACTCTAAGTCTGACACTGCTAATTCATGCCCGAATTCATGCAAAACTTGCACGATGGAACACCCATCCTCGTCGCCATTTTAATGCTGCTGCAAAACACGTGGCCGTTGCTGCACGGGGTGCGGAGACGCGTGTTCCTCACAGGGGTGGAGAGAGAGAGTGAGCTAACAGCCCCTTGCACCCACTTAAATACCTCATTAAGAGGCGTGGAACTGGCCAATAGGCACTTAGCATCCATTGTCTGGCCAATGGGTTCTGAAGTCCCGTGCCCAGGGGTGCACCCTAACACCCTGAGAGACAGCACAGATCACCTGACTCGTGCGCATGACCTGTCCATGTGGCCCAAGACTTCCTGGTTCCAGAACCACACGGTCTGTCCCTGCAACCCACCTCCGAACCTGTAACTGCTGGCAGTGCAGCATGGGCTCATGGTTGCAGGTGGCATGGCTTAGAGTAGCTGGGAAGAAATGCATTCTCCTACACAGAAATTGTGGCATAGAGTTGGAGGCATTGTCAGTTGTATGCTCTCAGGGTTAGAGTTGGCACCCATACTGGTTTTCCCAAAGTCTGTTCTTTTGGTGGCTTTGCTTTTTGTGTTTGGTTCATCATATGAAATTAAATTTTATGCCTATATCTGAAAGACCAGAGACAAACCAAAGAACTTTGCATTTAGACCCTCTCTGTTTTGTAGTGTCTTACCAAGCTTCATCAACTCACAGCACTACTGCTAGTGTGGGCAGGAGAAAAATATAGAATCACAGAACTATAGAGGTTGGAAGTGACCTCTGGAGATCATCGATCATCTAGTCAAACTCTCCCACCAAAGCAGGTTCACCTACAGCACATATCAGTAGACACTCCCTGATCTCCTACTAAAATCTGAAAGTGTCTTTTATGAAGCTAATAACCATGCTGTGGTCTAGTAAGTATATGTCAAGGATTAGGGCTGAGTTAGCCACTAAACAAGTGACAAACATTCTTCTATTAATCCCTTACCCTTCCCAAAGGGGAAAAGAAAAGGAATAAAGTAGCGAGAGTTATGCATTGGAAAATAGAAGTTCTTTAATTAAAATACTATTAATAAAATAAAATATATACAANAGTTAGTCACTGTTACCACTGATGCTGTGGCAGAAGTCCCATACTGGACTCAGAGGCAGAGAGGAACCAGATGCATGATTCTGGAACTGGATTCAGCAATATATGGATTGCGATAAAACACAGAACAGAGTCCTCCTTGGACACTGACCACTGAAGAAGAGGAAGAGGAAAAAGAAGCTTGACCCTTGTGATCTCTCAGCTTTATACCAAATATGATGTCTATTAAATGCAATGCTTTGTTGGTTTAGAGTCACCTGAACTTCTACCCACACATCCAACTTTTTACTCTACACCCTCAAAGCAGCACACAAGATTTGGCAGTGACCTTGCCCTGCACACCAATCCCTGGTATTCACTACAAACATCAAGCATTCTCACTACTACAAGAAGACACTGTGTGCGAAAACATGCTGTTAATTTCAGAAAGCACAGTTACTTATGAGAGACTGAGCTGAAAAGTAAAATCACTGAACAGGACCAGTGCTGTCCTAATGCAAACCAGGACAGCATGGTTACCTTAACAGTATTAAACAACATTATTTATCTGCCATTTTCCATCAGTTCAAGGTACAGAAAGTAAAAATAACTGGAAAAATAGTCTGAAACATGTCTCCCTAAAAGATGGCAAAATACAGCAGACACTTGATCAGCCATCAGCAATCATTACTGGGTTAATGTGTGTGACATGAAAGAAGTTGTGAATACAATCTCTTGAACAGCACTCAGCTAAATGGGTTATTTATCCATTGGTAGCAATATTAGCATGAATCTCTAGTGTTCAGCAGGAGGAAATGGCAAAAATTATAACAGCCATCTTATTTTAATGCTGGAGAAACATGAGTGGTGAATGATTCTTAGTATTGTAAGTGTCTATAAAGAAGAGGATTGGAGTGTAACTTGAGAGTATTGTTTATTTTCATTCTTTCTGAGATCCATCATGCTAGCATGCTTTTTTCTCTTGCCTTCCTAATACCTTCATATTTGATCTTCGAAACATGGAGAAGCAAAGCTTCAAATATTTCTGACATGCAAATAGCTATGCCTTCAAACATCTTGAAAAATCAAAGAAAACATTGTGTGCAATTTCAATAAAACAACTTATTATGTTAAGATGAGGCTAAATATATTTTGTGTTTCCTCTCTTGTGTGCTGTAAGCAGGTGTGCAATTAACTACATAAGCACACCATACAAGTGCATAGAGAAAAGTATGTTGTGGGTGGAATGCGCAACTTGCCATGCAATCACCTAGTATTGAAAAACCACCACATTTTCTGAACACACAGGCTTCTTCCATCTGCTACGGCATTCAGCTGAAAAGCTGCAGCTGTAGCTAAATCACTCCGTAAAATCTCCATTCTCAGCACTGAGAGGGATATATACCACATGTCTTCAGAATGGCTGCTGTTGCTTCTGATTTGGCCATTGAGTTGTGTTGACACGGAAGGTGATAAAGCAGAAATTAAATGAAAATAACAACGTGCTATCTTATTCTTACTTTTATTTAGTCTTACTTTTATTTAGAGATTCAGTAACATTGCTTTGGTTGTAACAGGGCCAGTAGGATGCACATGGCAGGGATAGGCCTTGTGAACAGGGAACACAGTCAATGACAAACCTTGCTTTGTTCAACACACTACATGCCTACTGCATTCCCAGGAAGCTGCCCTTATCTCCCAAGGACTGGCTTATATTGAAAGCATTGTAGCTGGATTGTAATTAATTCCTCAGAGGTCAGTCAGAGATGGTGTGAAGTGGAAGGCTTTCACTTTTTGACTTCTCTGTCTGGCCTCTGAGACGTTTATTCCTTCCCCTAGAAGAGCATACACATCCATTAATTTCAGTGCATACCATTCCTTCATATAAAAATATTTATAGCTAGGTCATTCCTTTACAAATATAAAATGTCCATATCATTTTTAGGGAATTAGAAAGGAACTTCTTGGAGTCCATTTTCCCCAGACATTGTCCTGGAACATCACTGGCTGCAATCTGGCATTATCTTCCATTAATGTAACTCAGGCTGTTTAAATGCTGTCCGCTACACACTCTCTTACAGATTAAACTGCTTCTCTAAAACAATGCTCCAAAGAAGTAAAATCCTTGCTCCAAACAAAGCCAGCAAGTGGTGCACAAATCCTGTTAGCAATCATTCGTATTTCAGTTTCAGGGAAACACAATTTCTTTCAAAGTTTTATAGCAGTGATGTCCTACAGACTTCTTCATTTTCTTATTTGTCTCCTTTGCATTCTCCACAGTCTTTCCTGAAAAGAATGCCTTAAATAGAACATATTTATCCAAGGCCTGCCAGATGATGCACAGAAAAGAATAATTTCCTCCAGCATCTGACACATGACCTCATGCCAGTACATTGCAAAATGAGACTTCCTTTTTTTTCGCCAGCAACATCAGATTGCTGAGTCAGGTTGGGTTTCACATCAGCTGTAACCCTCAATCTCTTTTCTGCATTATTGCAGCTCAAAATACTTTGCATTTGTGTCTGTTGATTTTAATCTTTCATTTCATACCGTTTTGTTTCCAATTTAGAGTTTCAATCCTTTATTCCTCAACATAATTCACCCCTACAGAGTCAGTATTCTTATTGAGAGAGGTGATTCTGCCACCCTTCTGTGCTCTGGTAAGACCACACCCAGAGCACTGCACCCAGCTCTAGTACCTTCAATGCAGGAAGGACATGGAGCTGATGGATCGGGTCCAGAGGAGAGCCACAAAAACGATCAGAGGGCTAGAGCATCCCTGCTATGAAGACAGGCTGTGGAAGCTGGATGAGCCTGGAGAAGAGGAGGCTCTGTGAAGACCTAATCATCACCTTCTGGTACCTGAAGAGGATCTGCAAAAAGGATGAAGAGGGACTGTTTATGAAGGCTTGCAGTGATAGGATGAGGGAAAATGGTTGGAAATTAGAGCAGATTTATATTGGATCTTAGGAAAAAGTTCGTTACAGTGATGGTGGCTGAGCACAGGAACAGGTTGACCAGAGAGGTGGTTCAGGCTCGATTCTTGGATACATTCAAGGTGAGGCTCAACAGGTCTCTGGGTGACCTATCTAGTTAAGGATGTCCCTGCTCATTGCATGGGGGTTGGACTAGATGACCTTTAGAGGTCCATTCCAGCTTGAGTGATTCTATGATTCTCTTTGTTATTTCCAAGTGCATTATTTAGACCAAGTTATTAATACAACATCAAATTAAGCAAGCTCTGTAGAAACACATATATGCTTCAGTAGAATAACCTGCAAGTTAACAATGTGTTAGTAAGTGGTAGTTGTGGTATAGACCAACCAGCTATGTACAATATGATAATCTCTCCTATTCTGTATTTTCCATTGCTAAACAGTACACAAGACCCTACACAATATAGAAGGCTTAATTAAGTCAATATATGTCATGCGTGCAGCCTTTTTTTTTTTTCTTTTTTGTAATTAACTCAGGTGATTATATCCTCAAGGACGCAATCAGATTGGTGTGATGTGATATATTCTTGGCAAATCAGTGTTGTAAGTACTTTATCACATTCATTCTCCTCTAGATGTTTATGAACTGATTATGTAGTCATCATCTTTAGCATTTTCCATGTATTAAAGTTATCCTGATGAGTCTGTACTTCACAAGGTTGTATTGCTGTCCCTTTGTTAATAATACATACTGCGTTTGACCTAACCCTGTTCTTCACAAGTTCTTGAAGATAGTAACAAATGGTTCAGAAAATCTTTTGGCTACTCCTGAAATTCTCTAGCTTTATTTTCAGAGACCTATTTACCTTGAGTGGTTTTATATTTTTCATATTTTTCTATACTTTCTTACTATGCCCTATCTTTATCACCATGTTAAAAGTATTTTCACTAGGCAAACAGCAGTGAATATACCGGTTTTCTACCAGAAAAGTTTTCCAAGGTCTAATTTAATACCATGGAGGTAACCTGTGTATTTATCATCCTTTTGTGTTTATTTTTAATCCCATGACAGCACTTAGTATACAGAACAATTTCTGGCACTTCTTGTTTTCTCCAACTGTTTAAATATGTTGTTGTGGTTTCAGCTTCTTCAAAGTGCCTCTTGTGATACAGATTTGTTTTAACTGATTGCTTGTAGAATATTTTTAGTCAGAATATGATGTAATAGTTATAAATGGGTTACAGTTCATGAGCTAGTACCCATCATTATCTAATAAATCATTTCTGAGGGTATTTTGTTTGGCCTTCTAGTACAACAGCTGCAAGTCTCTAATGTTTTGGGAACAACAAATCTTCTAAAAAAAGGATCCTGGGACTCAGAAAGGCAGTTGTAGCTATTTCCTTAATCTTTCAATATGTGCAGAAGGCAGTGTAGCCCACTGAGAAGCTGTGCAGCATACTTTTACAAAACAATAAACTTTTGTGTGTTTTTGGACGTTTGGCTGGTTTGGCTGCTTGGTTGGATTGGGGGTTTGGGTTTGGTTTTTTTGTTCGGTTTTTGGTTGGAGGTCTTTTTGGTGGGGGGGTAGTATATATTTTTTGTTTGTTTGCTTGTTTTGGTTGATTGGGTTTGTGGGGGTTTTTTGTGGGTTTGGGGTTTTTTTGTTTTTTTTTTTTTTTGTTGGTTTGTTTGGTTTGGTTATTTTNTATTTGTTTGTTTGTTTTCAATGGAGACCAACAGAGAAAGGTAGAAAAGTTTCCCTAGTGTAGATCTGTGTCTCCCAGCTACGCTGGTACGAGAAAAGACTAGGAGTAGTTTCTGAACCTGAAGAAGTACCAGGATGCTTTAGCTAAGTATGTAGCTTGTGTTGCAGAAGAAATACAACTGTGAAACACATCTCTCCTGGGAACCAGCACAAAGGGAGCGAAGCAAAAACATGGGAGCAAGTTGACCAGAAAAACTGTGGAGTCTAAATCAAATTTAACTGGAGATGACTTGACCCTATTTCTGCAGGTGGTTGCAGCAGATGATCTTTAGAGAACCTTCCCTGTGTGATTTGGTGACCCTATGAAGTGGCACTTATCTCAGCTTTTCACTTCTCTTTCTGTGGCTGAAGGAACGGCCTTTGAACCAAAAGTCCAGTATGGTGGACTTCACCTGGAACTAGCAAAAGTTTGTGTAACGTATGTGTGACAGAAATTGAGATACAATCACAGAACCTGTTGTGGTCTTTTAATCTGAAATCAAAGTCAATTTCTTAATAATTAGAACAATAATTTACATTTTATTTCAGAACGAACACAATGACAAGGCATTAAAATTGCCCTCGTGACATGGTTAAAGGCACACTGGTTGCCACAGTGTACACTTTTTGGTATTTCCTCTTTCTGTTGCCCAGTTTAGAGCTTTTCCTTTGAGTAGCTGTTTCCATAAACAAGCCATTACTGGAAAATTACTTTTATCCCCAGTTCCTTCTAATAGTAATGATCTTTTCTTTAACTTTTTATTGTATAACAGTCCTTAAAAATCCAACTTATTTTTCTTTCCTTTGGTTTTTTGGGTTTTTTTGGACCAGGTCCACATAACTAATGTGAGGGAAATAATGAATCAGTTGATCAATTAGTTGAATCGATCGCTCTGTTTTGACATTCTGCATTAAGAAATAAATGATTGCTGAATCCTAAATGCTTTTAAAAACATATCTAGGAAATCAATAACACAGTAACTGCATTTTAAACAGAATAATTAATAGAGCTATGCAGGAGGAAATGGGCAGCCATATCTGAGATATTGCCAAAGCAGTAGGGTTTTCTGCTGTGTATTCTTTTCAGTTCTATGTGTCTTTGTTCACATTCGTTTTCTCAGTCACTCCATTTGCATGAGGGAAATCAATAGTTAACCCAAAACTGTAGTAACACATGACCACAGGAGCTTTGGGATTTTGTGGGACCTACCAAGGCACAAACATGTCCTCTTTGCTACATTGCCACACTGTCTGCCTAATTCACAGCAAAATGAAGAGTCATAGAGTTGTGTGATATATCCAGCCACAGTAGCACTTGCTATACCTTCTTTCTCTTTCTCTGTGTTCAAACTTCCTGTTTTCACTCATCCTTCATATTTTCCCACCCCTGAGTAGTAATTTCACCTGCTCCATTAAAGTGCTGCAGTGAGTTTCAACACACTTTGGTAGCTACCTGGTTTTATGAATGTTTTCTTTCTTGTACATTCTTATCTTTATGTTTCTTAGTTGTTGTGCTCTTTTTTATTTATTGTATCACAGTCACTGAAACGTAAGAGAAAAAAAATACAGAATATTAATACGATTTTCAAGACTCCTTCCATGAACAGTTTT
>VWZI01011949.1:5266-19799 GCA_013396835.1 Psilopogon haemacephalus
TCCAGAGGTAATAATCAAGAGATTGTTTTGCTTCTCTTAGAAAGAACTAACAACAGGTAAAAAAAGTTAAAATCCAGAACCCTCCCAGCAAATAATAATAATAATAATAAAAAAACAACAACAACAATAATAATTAATAATAACAACAACAATAACCAAAACCACTCCAGTTAAAAGTTATGGCTTCAGAGTCACACACTGCAGGGACTGACCTGACCTCCACCAGCCAGCGTGTGCCAAGCCTGCCTGAGCTGCTGCCACCAGGCACATCCCAATCTGACCGAGCNCTGCCACCAGGCACAACCCAGCCTGACTGAGCTGCTGCCACCAGGCACATCCCAATCTGAGCTGCTGCCACCAGGCACATTCCAACCTGAGCTGCTGCCACCAGGCACAACCCAGCCTGACTGAGCTGCTGCCACCAGGCACATCCCAATCTGAGCTGCTGCCACCAGGCACATCCCAACCTGAGCTGCTGCCACCAGGCACAACCCAGCCTGACTGAGCTGCTGCCACCCGGCACAACCCAACCTGCCTGAGCTGCTGCCACCAGGCACATCCCAATCTGAGCTGCTGCCACCAGGCACATTCCAACCTGAGCTGCTGCCACCAGGCACAACCCAGCCTGACTGAGCTGCTGCCACCAGGCACAACCCAACCTGCCTGAGCTGCTGCCACCAGGCACATCCCAATCTGAGCTGCTGCCACCAGGCACATTCCAACCTGAGCTGCTGCCACCAGGCACAACCCAGCCTGACTGAGCTGCTGCCACCAGGCACAACCCAACCTGCCTGAGCTGCTGCCACCAGGCACATCCCAATCTGAGCTGCTGCCACCAGGCACATTCCAACCTGAGCTGCTGCCACCAGGCACAACCCAGCCTGACTGAGCTGCTGCCACCAGGCACAACCCAACCTGCCTGAGCTGCTGCCACCAGGCACATCCCAATCTGAGCTGCTGCCACCAGGCACATTCCAACCTGAGCTGCTGCCACCAGGCACAACCCAGCCTGACTGAGCTGCTGCCACCAGGCACAACCCAACCTGCCTGAGCTGCTGCCACCAGGCACATCCCAACCTGAGCTGCTGCCACCAGGCACAACCCAGCCTGACTGAGCTGCTGCCACCAGGCACATCCCAATCTGAGCTGCTGCCACCACCACAGCAGATCCAAGCCCTTAGCTCCTTCCTCTTCCTGCTAGGTCCAGCTGCAGACAAGAGTCAAATCCAACTCTACTTCCCCCTGCCTCAGCAGTTAACCAAACTCAAAGTCATGCAGCTCCCCCCCTGCCCCACCCCAGCTCTGCACAGCCACTTCCAGACCAGGAGATATCTACCCACGGGTATGAAGAAGCTGAGCAGCACTTCCCAGCCCCTGCAGCTGCCTCTCTGCAGACCCACAGCACCTCACCAGTTTGCTGAGGGTGCCTGATGGTGGACCTGGGAGCTTCCTTCCTTGGAGAACATCCTCCTGCACTCCCCCTCCCCTCCCCAGCCTGGTGTCTCCCCCACCCTCAGCCAGCTCAGTGCCTGCTCCAGCTCCGAAGCTTTGGCACACAGCCCCGGGGTCCCCTCCCTCTCCCCCCCCCCCCAGGTCTCTACCAAAAAAAAAAAAGAACAACTACAAACCCCAGAGGCTCAAGACAAGAAAACCCCAACCCCAAACCCCATCCCCTGGATTCCAGGAGCAAAGACAATTCCTTATTTGTTTTGTCCTAAGTAAAAAAAAAACAAAACAAGAAGGGCAGGGGGGTGGCAGTGAGGCACCCTGATGGGGACAGCAAGGGGACAGCAGCCAGCAGAGAGCCACAGGGCTGGTGTGGAGCAGCCTGCCCGAGCCTGGCAACCCTCACTGCACAGCTCAGGGCACTCAGAGATTTGCACATGCACAGAAAGCTCCAACAAGAGATGAGCACCTCCCGGGGGGGACACTGAGTGGCACTGGGAGGAGGGGACGGGGGGCCAGGGGCACCCAGCACATGCAGTTGCCAACCAAGGCTGGGCAAGGTGCTCCAAGGCCACCTGGGAAGAGTTCAAGCTTAAGGAAAATAAAAGAAAAGAAAAACAAAAAAACCCAAACCCAACCAAGGAGGAGGAGGGCAATGGTTTTGTGAAGCTGATCAAGTGCTCAGGCTGAGCCTGGGGAGGGAGCACCACTGTGGTTTGCAAACTTTTGTCTGTGGTTTTGTTTGGTTTTTGTTTTTTTTTCCCCCTCTCCTGCCTCTCACCTGCTGGTCTCTGGAAAAAAAAAAAAAAAAAACCACAACAAAATCATAATCATCATCATCATCCTCAGAGCATGGCAAAATAAAAGAGCAAACAAACACCACCACCCCACCCCCTCCCACCTTGAAAAATAAAAAACCCCTTCCCAGTCCCTTCTCCCCTTTCTCCTGCCCCCAGCACTGGGCAGCCTCAGCCCCAGGCGCTGCGAGGCCAGCAGGGGACCGCAGTGAAAGGAAGGAGAGTTGGAGAGTTACAATCATGGCTGAGATCCCTCGGGCTGGGTCCCTCTCACGCCTTCAGCGCCGTCAGGAGGTGATCATCCAAAGGTTTCTGATTGTTTCACGCCCACGGCAGGGGCAGAGCCACTCGAGAGGCTCCCCCCACGCCCCAGCCAGCAGCCTGCCAGGCGAAGCCCTCTGGGGTCGGGCAGAAACACGAGGTAGGGCTCCTCCTCCTCCTCCTCCTCCTCCATCCATGCACCCATCCCACGTCTACTCTAGCACGGCAGCCGCTTGTGCAGTCTCCTCCTGCTGCGGGGGGCGGGGTGGGGGCGTTGCCCAGGGCTTAGATCTTCACATCCTCCTGGAGGCTGAGCTGCGAGAGGGTTTTCTTGATGCGCAGGGCGGTGAGCCGCGCCGCGCCGTTGGCGTACCAGCACTCCCGCATCATCTTGCCCATCACCCGCAGAGCCTGCCCCGGGAACAAGGCCAACACTCAGGGCTCTCTCCCCTCCTCACCTCCCTCTCGGGAGGGTCAAGGCTGGCAGCCAGCAGGAGGAGGAGCAGGACAGGTTGGAGGAGCAGGCTGAGGTGCAGCAAGGAGAAGCGCAGAGGAACTGTGCCTGGTGTGGGGCAATGCTGGGCAGTGCTGGAGGCTATGGGGCTGGGGTGGGTTGGGGCTGGGGCTAGGGTTGGGGGTCAGGTTGGGGTTGGGTTAGGTTAAGGGTCGGGTTAAGGGTTGGGGTGGGGTTAGGGCTTGGGTTTGGGTTGGAGTCAGGCTTGGGTTAAGCATTGGGTTAAGGGTCAGGGCTTGGGTTTGGGTTAAGGGTTGGGTTTGAACTGTTGAAGCAGGTCCAGAGGAGGCCATGAAGATAAAAGAGGCCTTACAGGAGGGCTGGGGAGGGACTATCAACAAAGTCTTGTAATGAGAGGAGGAATGGGTTTGAACTGGCAGAGAGGAGATTGAAACTGGATGTCAGGAGGAAGTTCTTTGCATTAAGGGTGGTGAGACACTGGCACAGGTTGCCCAGGGAGGCTGTGGCTGCTCCCTCCCCATCCAAGGCCAGGGCTGGATGAGGCCTGGAGCAGCCTGGGCTGGTGGGAGGTGTCCCTGCCCCTGGCATGGGGTTGGCACAGGCTGATCCTGCAGGTCCCTTCCCAGCCAACCTTACCTCGTAGCTCTGCCACCAGTTGGGGATGTTGGGTCGCAATTTCTGGTCGCACACAACCTTCCTCATCTCCTCAATGGATGGGTCAGAGGGCACCAGGTCATAGTAGGGCAGTTGATACTCCTCGTGGATACCTGCAGGGCAGAGGAGAGGAGATGCAGCCCCTGGCAGGAGGCGTCCCCAGCGCCGCAGCAGCCTGGAGCCAGTTTGGGCTCCCTGAGTCAGGGCTGAGATGTGCCAACTGCTCTGCAGTGATCTGGAGGAGAGGAGCTGGGGCTGGAGCTCACAGGGCACAAGATGCAGCTGCCCCAAGTGGAGCAGTCAGCTGAGAGCCCCTCCCAGCACAGGGCCAGCAGACCCGGGCAGAGCCAAAGGGAGGCAGCACTGCCACAGGCTGCCTGGGTCAAGGCAGGGGTTGAAGGGAAAGAGTCACCCACCAGGCTGGCACCAGGGCTGCTTAAAGTCACCCAGGGGGACAGCAGCCCCCAGGCAGGGCATTAACCATCCCCCACCCTCCCCTTCTCCATCTGGGGCCAGTAGAGCACTTCGGTTAGCTGCTGGGGAGCAGCTCACAACAGCCTCCCGTGGCCTCCAGGGCTCCTCACAGCTCAGGAGCACAAAACCTCCTCCCTGGAGGTGCTGCCCCCTCCCTGGAGGTGCTCCAGGCCAGGCTGGATGAGGCCTTGAGCAGCCTGGGCTGGCAGGAGGTGTCCCTGCCCATGGCAGCAGGGCTGAGACTGGTTGATCTTTAAGGTCCTTTCCAACCCAATCCCATTCCATGAATCCAGGACCAGGAACACCAAAGCTGAGGTGCCCAGGAGCAAGCCACACTGCCAGCATGGGCACCCCCAGGGCATCACCTCCTGCGTTGCACCTCCGAGCAATCTCCCAGTAGACCAAGCCCAGGGCGTAGATGTCAGCACACTTGAAGGAGTCAAAATGCTTCATGTTGATGGTTTCATCCAGGACTTCAGGGGCCATGTAGCTGCAGGAGAGGAAGAGGAGGGCAGTTTGGGCAGGTCAGTGGTGTCAGCTTTCCCACACAGCACTCCCAGCAGACACAGCTCTGCCCTGCACAGCCTCAGCCAGAGCAGGATTCGGCTCCGTGGCCAAAGAGAGTCAACAGAAGAACTCAAACCCCGCTCAGGGCGGGTTGGGAAGGAGGTGGAAGCACCCGAAAAGCACAACAGGCTCCAGACAGCGACCCCCAAAGAACGCCAAGCTCCTTGGCAAGTCTTCTACAAGCTGCCTGGTGCTGGATTTCCCCAGGGCCTCAGCCTGGTGGCAGCCAGAGACGAAGGCACCAAAGCTCCTTAAAGCCCAACCTGGGCCCCAGCGCCGACACTCGGCAGAAGACCTGCTCAAAGCAGAGGATTCTTGCAGGGTCCCTTCTAACCCCCTGTGGCCTGTGAGTGTCAGCAGTGCCCAAGGAGCCCCTGGGGCATTCCCAGCCAGCCTCAAGGGCTGGGCAGAGCTTCTCCTACCGTTTGGTGCCCACCCTCTGGTTGGGGGCGATGTCGATGGTGTCTGTCACCGAGTCGTGCCGCACGGCCAGGCCCAGGTCGGCGATGGCACAGGTGCCATTCTTCTTCACCAGGATGTTCTTGGACTTCAGGTCCCTGTGGGCAATCCCAGGCTTTCCTAACAGAGCAGAAGGAGCAGTGCTGGGGCTCAGGGGGTGACACTCTGCTGGCGTCCATGAGCCGAACCGGCCCAGAGGCAGGCTCCAGGCTGCTGGTGACCTTCAGGCTCTGCAACACCTCCGCCCGGCTGGAGCTGCAGCAGAGCTGCAGGGAGCCCTGCAAGGGCCCTGCTGGAGCTCCTGCTGCTGCTGCAGCTCCTGCTACTGCTGCAGTAGCAGGCAGAGGCCTCCAGAGGGACTTGGGCTCCACCGGCCCCAGGCAGCAGCGCACACGGAAGGAGTTTCTAATTCTGCTGCTGCCTGCGCTCGAGAACCACCCAAGCAGCACCAATTTTAGGCCAGGGCTGTGAGGAGCTGATGTAACAGGCAGGAGCTGGAGCAGCACTAACCCACTTTGTGCTGCCTCCAAGCAAGCAGCCCTGCAGGGCCTGGAGAGGCTACAGGAGAGCTTGCGGGGAGACACTTCTGACAAGGGCTTGGAGTGCTAGGACAAAGGGGACAAGGGCTTGGAGCTGGTAGAGGGGAGATGGAGACTGGAGAGGAGGAAGAACTTCTTGAACCTAGGGCTGGGCAGAAGCTATGCAGAGGCTGGGGCTGGGCTGGGGCTGATGTTTCAGGCCCCTCAGCACCCTCACAGCCTTTTGCTGTCCTCTCTCCAGCAGGTCTCTGCCCTTCCTGAGCCACCTGCAAGAGACCTTTGGGATTGCCAGGCCCAAGCACTCAGCCAGAACCTCCCCTCGAGGGCTCCCAGCAGCTTCCTGAGCTCTGCCCTTACCCTGAGTGCCCACAATCTCCATGTGCAGGTGTGCCAGGCCACTGGCAGCAGACAGAGCCAGCTTGATCATGCCCTCGATGGTCACTGTGTAGCGGTTCAGGTAGTCGAAGAGGGATCCATGCTCGTGGTAGTCTGAGACGAGCCAGAGCTGGGTCCAGGTGCCATTATCTGCAGCAGGGAAGAGGCTGTGACACACAGGGACAGCCTTGGGGACAGCAGACACCTGCCCAGTGGGGAAAGCCTGCAACAGGCTGCCCAGAGATGTGGGTGAACCCCGATCCCACAACCAGACTTGAGGTGGCCCAGGGCAGCCTGCTCTAGGTGGAGGTGTCCTTGCTGGCTGCAGGGGTCGGACAGGTCCCTTGGAGGGTCCCTGAGGTGTCCCTGCTGACTGCAGGGGCTGGAGAGGTCCCTTGGAGGGTCCCTGAGGTGTCCCTGCTGACTGCAGGGGCTGGAGAGGTCCCTTGGAGGGTCCCAGAGGTGTCCCTGCTGGCTGCAGGGGTCGGACAGGTCCCTTGAAGGGTCCCTTCCAACTCAAAGCAATTTGGGGATGTGCCCAGCAACCTGCAGCTTCTCTTTGCTGGGACAGAGCAGAGCTGCTGGGTCAGGCTGCAGCTCAACAGACAACCTGGAGGCAAATAAGGTGAAGAGGTAGGAGGGGAGATAGAGACTGCAGATTAGGCTGGTGGAAGCTTGAAGATCATCTAGTGCCAAGCCTCTGCCACAGGCAAAGCACCAAACCCCTGCCGTGGGCAAAGCACCAAGCAATGGATGGAAGCTGCAGCACAGGAGGTTGCAGCTCAACACAAGAGGCAACTTCTTGCTTGGAAGGGTCCCAGAGCCCTGGCACAGGCTGCCCAGAGAGGTTGTGGAGTCTCCTTCTCTGGAGCCTTTGCAGACCCTGTCTGGATGTGTTGCTGTGTGCCCTGAGCTGGACTCGATGCTCCTGCCCTGGCAGGGTGGGGTTGGACTCGATGAGCTCTTTGAGTCCCTTCCAACCCCTCACATCCTGCGTGCCTGTGACCTGAGCTGGATTGTCTGGCCCTGTTCTGGCTGGGGGTGGGGTTGGACTCGAGGAACATTTTGGGTCCCTCCCACCCCCCCAGTGCAGTTCCCTCTGCCCCCTGGCGCCGCTACCTTTGTTGTCGGCGGCGATGAAGCCCAGGATGTTCTCGTGCCGCAGCATCACCGTCTGGTAGATCTCTGCCTCCCTGAACCAGGACCGCTCCTCCCGGGAGGAGAAGATCTTCACGGCCACGTCGCCCCCGCGCCACCTGCCTCGCCACACCTCCCCGAAGCGACCTTTGCCGATGATCTCCTGCAGCACGATGGTTCGAGCCACCGTGCGCTGCACGAACAGCGGCAGCCCTGCAGAGGGAGGCAGCGGCCCCGGGTCAGGGCAGCAGAGAGCAGCACAGCTCAGCCCTGCCCTGCCCTGTGCAGCTCAACCCTGCACAGCTCACCCTTGCTCTGCCCTGCTCTGCCCTGCGCAGCTTTGCCCTGTGCAGCTCTGCCCTGCTCTGCCCTGTGCAGCTTTGCCCTGCGCAGCTCTGCCTCGCGCAGCTCTGCCCTGCGCAGCTCTGCCCCGCGCAGCTCTGCCCCATGCAGCTCTGCCCCGTGCAGCTCTGCCCTGTGCAGCTCAACCCTGCACAGCTCACCCTTGCTCTGCCCTGCTCTGCCCTGCGCAGCTTTGCCCTGTGCAGCTCTGCCCTGCTCTGCCCTGTGCAGCTTTGCCCTGCGCAGCTCTGCCTCGCGCAGCTCTGCCCTGCGCAGCTCTGCCCCGTGCAGCTCTGCCCCGTGCAGCTCTGCCCCGTGCAGCTCTGCCCTGTGCAGCTCTGCCCTGTGCAGCTCTGCCCCGTGCAGCTCTGCCTCGCGCAGCTCTGCCATGTGCAGCTCTGCCCCGTGCAGCTCTGCCCCGCGCAGCTCTGCCCCGCGCAGCTCTGCCCCGCGCAGCTCTGCCCTGTGCAGCTCTGCCCTGTGCAGCTCTGCTGTGCTCTGCTCAGCTCTGCCCTGCCGAGACCCCACCCGCGGCTCTGTTCAGCACCAGGACATGGAGCTGCTGGAGAGTGGCCAGAGGAGGTGATGGGAGGGTTGGAGAAACCTCCCCCGGGGATGGGCTGGGAGAGGTGGGAATGTGCAGCCTGGAGAGGAAGCTCCAAGGAGAGCTTAGAGCAGCCCTCCAGTGGCTGAAGGGGCTGCAGGAGAGCTGGGGAGGGACCCGGGACAAGGGCTGGGAGGGACAGGTTGTCCCTCGGTCAAGAGCTGGGAGAGAGGAGGTTGGGAGTGGAGATAAGAAATCGTTGGGGGTGAGGGTGGGGAGAGGCTGGCACAGGCTGCCCAGGGAGGCTGTGGCTGCCTCCTCCCTGGAGGTGTTCAAGGCCAGACTGGATGAGGCCTTGAGCAACCCTGGGCTGGTGGGAGGTGGCAGGGGGGTGCAGGATGATCTTTTGGGGCCCTTCCAACCCAACCCACTCTTTGCACAGCAGCAGCTGAGGAGGGGCTGAGCTCCTGCACCAAGCAGACCTGGGGGTGCAGGACAGGGTTCAGAACACCTCCTCCTGACTCATGCCAGGGCAGCCCTGGTGAGGCAAGCAGGAGGCCACATGGAGAGGCCACTTCATGCCCACTCCCAGCCAGATGTCAGTACCTGAGCCAGAGCCAGAGGTGGAGAGGTCATAGACCAGGTCCTGCAGGGTCTTGTCCTTGGAGAGGCACATCTCACAGGAGGGGTCCTCCATGTCCAGCCGCTGCCGGTTGTGGTAGACTCGCTGGTGGTGGTGGAAGACGAAGACCACCACGATCATGACCACAGACACCAGGAAGACAGGGCCAGCAATCACTGCCACCAGCTCCACAGGACCCCAGCTCGAGGGGGGTTCATTATCTTTCAGGTGTCCTTGAGAGGAAAGGGAAGAGAAGGAGGAGGAGGAGGAAGAGAGACACTTTTAGAAAGCGATGACTCCTTCGGCAGCCTTGGTTGAGGACTCTCTGCTGGGGTTTTAATTATCCTGGACAATTTTAGCCTGCAGTTCTAGGGTGGCAGAGGACACAGCAAGTGACAGCATCAACATGGGACTGCTCGAGCCAGCAGGCAGGCAAAGCACAGCCAGAAGGCTCCAGGGCTGGGGGGTGCTGGCACCGGGGGGAGGGTGGGAGCCTGTGGCAGCCTCTCCTGTCCCATGGCTGAAGCGAAGCCACTTCAGCATCACCCAACAAGGTTGGCCCAGGTGGTCCCTGGGGTCTCCAACCCTGCATTCCATGAGGATTTTACCTTCCCACCTGAACTCTCCACCTGAGAGGAAGCCCAAGCAGGCAGGCAAGGACTCACTTCCCCTCCTCTGCTCTCTAACAACCCCTGAAGGTGACGATTTGCCTTCCTCAAGAGCAGAGACTTCCCCACTGCAGCCTCCCTGCAAGCTCAGGAGCAGCCCAAGGAAGGGCTGAGGAGGCAGCAGTGCCCTCTGTGTCCCAGGAGTCAGACAGCAGCAGACATTTCCCACACCCTCACTCAGGGGCAGGGCTGTGGATCCACCCCAGACGCTCTCCTCTGAACCTGCTGCCACATTCCCATGCCTGTGGCTCATCACTGGGGAGCTCTGAGGCCCAGAGGAAGGAAATAAAAAGCAGGACGTGGCCCAACGCTGTGGGGCAGGACAAGGATGAGAGCTGTGCCCAGGGGACGTGGACCATGCTCTGACCACTGCAGGCACAGCAGAACCTTCCACCTAACTGCTGACAAATGCTGCTGCTGCTCCCAGGAGCCTGAGGGAAGCAGCACTGGGGCTGGGTGGGAGCTGCTGAGCGCAGTACAACTGCACACAAAAATCTCAACCCTAAGCTTTGTCAGCTTCTCCTACACCCCAAAATCCAAATCCATCGTCTGGTGGCACTTTGTCAGCTTCTCCTACACCCCCAAAGTCTCAACCTCATCACCTGGAGCCACTTTTGTCAGCCAGAGGGGAGCTCAAGCAGCACCACGCAGCGATCTGGAGCACTTTTGCTGCTGCTCAACGCTTTCATAAAAATCAAAACAACAAGCCCAGTGCTGAGCAGAGCTGAGAATCCTCAGTGGCAGGCAGGAAGCTCCTCCCTGGCTGCAGCTTTGCCTCCCACCCCCCTCCAGCCCCCCACTCACCGCTGGGCACCATCAGATCGATCTTGTTGCAGAAGTCAGAGTAGCAGCAGTGAGTGTTGCGCAGGTCCTCGGAGCTCAGGCAGTAGAAAGGTTTCCCAGCAGGGATCAGCTTGGCCTCGGGGATGCAGGTCCTGACGTGGTGCTTGACCCCATCCAGGTTGAAGACTGAGACCATGCAGGCGCCGTCGGTCTCGCAGGTGGAGTTTGCCTGCTTGCAGTCGGAGCAGAGGCAGGTCAGGGCTGCAGGGAGCACACAGCTGCCTTGGAAAGGGCCCTCAGGAGCATCCAGCCAGCCCAACAGCAACCAAGCCTCACCGTGGCCACCAGACCATGGCCTCGTGGCCACCAAACCTTGGCCACCAAATCATGGCCCCATGGCCACCAAATCCAGGTCCCCTCTCAGCCTTCTCCTCTGCCGACCAAGCAGCCCCAAGGCCCTCAGCCTCTCTCCATGGCAGAGATGTTCCAGGCCCCAAACCATCCCTGGACTCTCTCCAGCAGATCCCTGACCCAGGCAGCCCCAAGCTGGGCTCAGCATCCAGCTGTGGGCTCAGCATCCAGCTGTGGGCTCAGCATTCAGCTGTGGGCTCAGCATTCAGCTGTGGGCTCAGCATCCAGCTGTGGGCTCAGCCTGCCAGCTGTGGGCTCAGCATCCAGCTGTGGGCTCAGCCTGCCAGCTGTGGGCTCAGGAGATCCTCCCTAGCCCTGCTGGCCACACTTCTCCTGGTGCACCTCAGGATGCTGCTGGCCACGGGGCCACATTGCTGTGCCAGGGGGAAGCTGTTGCCCACCATGGCTTACCGAGGGGCAACCACCCCCAGCTGAGGGGAGACCACAGGAGGTTGGCAGATGCCAAAAGGAGCCCAAGTGAAAGGCAGCACAGGAGCCAGGAGCACTGCACCCAGCCGGGCCTGGCCCCTTCCCCACTCCAGACAGCACCTTGGGGCAGATGAACTTTTGGCTCCTTGCCTGCTCTCCACCACAACCATTTGGGTAAGGAGCAAAGGAGGAACTCTGAGGCAGATTCCCACATCTCCCCCCCCTGCCCCCAGCTGTCTCTGTGCTTTGCTCAAGCTGCCTGGAAGCAAATCCCCAGGCTGGAGTCTGAGGGAACAAAGAGCAGAGACAACAATGTCAAGGAGAAGGGTGGGGCCTGGGCAGCAGCTGAGGATTGTCTCCAGCTTTCAGCAGAGCTTTCAGCCTCCCCCGAGGGCTCCAGCAGCGAAGTGCTGGCAGGTGGAGAGGGCCTGGAGAGCTGTCTGCAGGGAGCCCAGCACCGACCTTAACCCTGCCCGGGCCGACTGCTGAAGGGACTCGAGAGAGCCATGGGATGGGTTGGGAGGGACCCTAAAGGCCACCCAGTGCCACCCCCTGCTCTCCACCAGCTGCTCAAGGTCTGATCCAGCCTGGCCTTGGGCACCTCCAGGGAGGGGACAGCCACAGCCTCCCTGGGCAGCCTGTGCCAGGCTCTGCCCAGCTAAAGAATTCCTTCCTCACCTCCAGGCTCAGCCTCCTCTCTTCCACAAGATCAGAAGGGGTTGGGAGGGACCTCTGGAGCTCATCCACTCCACCCCCTGCCAGCACAGACCACCCAGGAACACATCCCAGTGGGTTTGGAGACTCCACAGCTCCTCCTGGGCAACCTGTGCCAGTGTCTCCCCAGCCTCACCCTCAACAACTTCTTCCTCCCCTCTGTATTTAAACCATTCCCACACTTCTCCACCTTCATCTCAGCTTGATGCAGCTGGGGCAGAGCTGAGCTCTCTTCTCACCAGGCTCAGTTCCAAGCTCTCAAACCCAAGGTTTGGGCTCTCAGCAGTTTTGCTTCCAGGAGGTTCAGAAGGAATCAGAAGAGATCAATGCACCAGGACTGGTTTGGGGAAACTTCTGCTGGCCTGAGGCCGAGGATGGCTCTGAGCAGGGGGGCACAGGAGAGGAGCTGCTTGGCTCTGCCCTCCTCCACCTGAAGAACCAAACCACAAATCAACTTCTCCTGTGAGCTTGGACACCAGAGCCCAGGGCAGGGCCAGGGGGAGAAGATCCTGATCACGGAAGCACAGCATGGACCAGACTGGAAGAGACCTCAGGGCTCATCTGCTCCAACCTTCTGCCATGGGCAGGAGTGGGCTGGGGGTTGGGCTCTTCTCCCTAGGTGATAGAAGGAGAGGAAATGGCCTGGAACTGCCCAGGGGAGGCTCAGCTGGGCCCTGAGGATCAATTTCTGTCCTGCCAGAGCAGTCAGGGACTGGCACAGGCTGCCCAGGGAGGTGGTGGTGGTGGAGTCCCCATCCCTGGAGGTGTTGAAGAACAGTGTGGCTGTGACACCTGGGGCCAAGGTGGTGCTGGGTTGATGGTTCTAAAGCTTCCAGCCCAACCAATTCTCTGAGTGTAAAGCCAGAGGAGCAAATGGAAGCATTTCCCTGCCAGCAGCACTCTTCTTGTTCAGGAAGAAAAGCTCCTGGAGAGCAGAAGGTGAGACCCAGCTCACAACCAGCTTGGGCTGGAGGAAGCAGAGGAGGCTCAGGACCAGAAAAAAGAGCTGGGAGAGCCTCTCCTGGAAACCCTTGGGGATGAGTCTGCAGGAAAGGTGCCACAGGAGCTGGCAGCAAGCTTGGCCCTGCCTGCTCAGTGCCCTCCTCCTGCCACCCTGCTCAGACCCAGCCCTTTAAAGGAGCTGTTCAGACAAGCCCAGCACAGAGCTGCAGGGCCTCAGGAGGAGGCTTTGTTCTCACTCCAGGGCTGGATAGGAGGAGAGGGAAGGGACTGAAGCTTGAGGAGGGGAGATTGAGACTGGAGAGGAGGAGGAAACCCTGCAGAGTGAGGCTGGGGATGAGCCCTCCTTGGAGGTGCTGGAGGGCCCAGGCTGGAGGAGGCCTTCAGCATCCTGGGCTGGAGGAAGCTTGAGGAGTGCCAAGTCCCCTGCCATGGGCTTTGATCTTTGAGACCCCTTCCAGCCCCAAGCATTCCATGGATCTAAGTGAGCCCAGACCTCATCACCACCTCAAATCTCCTACACCTCACTGCTCCTCAGCTTCTCCTCCTGCTTTTGGATCTCAGCATCTCTCCTGCTGCTGCTCCTGAAATCTTCCTTACTGACCTGCTGCTGCTAAATGCAACTGAGTTAAAATTAGCTGCACAGTGGCATAAGGAGGGGGGGGGGGGAGGGAAAAAAACCCAAACAAACCAACTCCAAAAAGCACTTCCAAGCAAGCTCCCAAATGATGGAGGAGAAGAGGCTCAGCTCCTGCAGGCTGCCATGCACAGACCACGGCTGAAGGAGCAAGGCACAGCCTGGGTGGGAAGGGACCCACCAGGCAGCAAGGATCTCCTCTCACTTTCCAAGGCAAGAACTTATCCTGCCCCTCCTGAAGCCACACGAAAGGAAGAGCTTCCAAAGGAGTGAGCTGCCAGAGGCTTCATCGTTAAGAGGTTAATTAGGAGCAGCCCTGACATTGCTGCTGCTGCTCTTGGGCTCAGCAAGCAGCCAGATGGCTCCCAACGACCTCGCCAGGCTCTGGTCTGACACCTATTTGATGTTCTAACTCGGTAGGAAACCAGTTCAGGAGCCACCCAGAGCATGCCCAGAGCTGTGGTAGTGCAGCAGGGGAAAGCCCTGGAAGGCAGCTGCATGGCAAGGCAGGTGCCCAGCTGGCTGCTGCAGGCTTGTGAGCCATGGCACACCTTGCCAGGCAGCAGCTGGCACAGCCACACCACCACCTGCCTGGCCTCAGCCTCTGCCCTCCCACCCAGCAGGGCACAGGTGGCCTCCAAAAAGCCCTTGGAGGGCAGAAAATGCTAGAAAAGATTCCTTGGGGGTGTGCAGAGAGGGTCCTGAGGAGGCCATGAAGTGATCAGAGGGTCAGAGAACCTCCCCTGTGGGGACAGGCTGGGAGGGTTAGGGACGTTCAGCCTGGAGAAGGCTCCAGGGAGAGCTTAAAGCAGCCTTGCAGTGACTGAAGGAGCTGCAGGGAGCTGGGGAGGGACCTGGGACAAGGGCTGGAGGGACAATGGCTTTGAGCTGGGAGAGGGAAGAGGGAGAGTGGAGAAAAGGAAGAAATTATTGAGGGTCAGGGTGGGGAGAGCCTGGCACAGGCTGCCCAGGGAGGCTGTGGCTGCTCCCTCCCTGGAGGTGTTCAGGGCCAGGCTGGATGAGACCTGGAGCAATCTGTGCCGGTGGAGGTGTCCCTGCCCATGGCAGGGGGGTGGCACTGGGGGACCTCTTGAGGTCCCTTCCATGATTCCCTGACAAAACAAACACTTGGGACCCCAATCCAAGAGCAGAGAGGCTGAGGAGGCAGGGGCTGGGGACTGACATTGGGGCACAGGCTCAGGGGGGCTGATGGAGGGGCAGGGGCTGGGGGGCTGAGGG
>VWZI01011949.1:29504-54507 GCA_013396835.1 Psilopogon haemacephalus
GGGGGGGGGGGGGGGGGGGCGGTGTTGGATGCTGCGTTTTGGGAGCTGCTGCCGACCCCAGGAGCCTTCCCCGGAGCTTTCCGCAGCGCTGGAGCAGGGCAGGGGGTGGCCACGCTCCCAACCTCCCGATTTAGCTCTGCCCTTTTGTGCAGAAAATATCCCTGCTGGAATCAGCGAGTTCAGGGCGAGGGCAACCAGACAGACAGACAGACGGAGGGGAGGGGACGGACAGAGGGCGGGGAGGGGATGGATGGCTCTGGCCAGCCGCACTCCTGCTCCCAAATGCTGCCCTGTGGGGTGCTGGTGGGTCTGGGTCAGCAAGCTCCGGGGCTTGGTGGCCCCAAGGGGACCTGTTGGGGACTTGTGATGAGCTCTGCTGCTCCTTCCCATCTCAGCCTCCCTGCACCTGCCCACAGCCTGGATCCACCCCTGCTGGGAGCCCCAAGCAGCTCACCCCTGCTCCCCACCACCACCCCTGGGAGAACATCCACGTCTTAAGGCACATGCAAGGAAGCCTTCTCCCCACCACCCTTCTGGTGACGTCAAAGCGCTTGATGAAGCATAATTAATTAAGCTGAGATCCAATTTGGGAGGGAGGTCACTGTCCCAGAGGGGAGAAGCCCCTTGGGTGGGGACGAGGCAGGTGCCCAAGGAGCTTTTTCTCCTCCCAAGAGATGCCCTCCCCGGGGTGGTTTATTTTAAGCAGAGCAAGCAGTGAGGTCCTCGGGAGCTGAGGTTCATTTTAACTCCTCACATGTGGCACAGCCTGGCCAGGTTGGGGACTCACCAGCAGCGATGCCGAGGGAGAGAGACATCAGTGCCAGCACTGCCTGGGCACAGGCTCCACACTGCAGCATCCTGTGGAGGGCAGAGGGGGGTGAGAAAGCAGCAGCCCCCAGAGGGGCTCATTGCTGGGTCAGGAGTAGTCATAGAGTGGCTTGGATCACTCAATCACAGACCACAGGATCACAGACCACAGGACATCAGGGGCTGGAAGGGACCCAAAGAGCTCCTCCAGTCCAATCCCCCCTGCCAGAGCAGGAGAATCCAAGCTAGCTCAGTGCACACAGCAGCACATCCAGACAGGGTCTGCAAAGGCTCCAGAGAAGGAGACTCCACAACCTCTCTGGGCAGCCTGTGCCACTGCTCTGGGACCCACACTGGCAAGAAGTTGCCTCTGGTGTTGAGCTGCAACCTCCTGTGCTGCAGCTTCCATCCATTGCTCCTTGGCCTGTCCCAGGGAGCAGTGAGCAGAGCCTGTCCCCCTCCTCCTGACCCTTGCTTGATGCTTTGCCCCTGGCAGGGGTTTGATGCTTTGCCCATGGCAGGGGTTTGGTGCTTTGCCCCTGGCAGGGGTTTGATGCTTTGCCCTTGGCAGGGGTTTGATGCTTTGCCCCTGGCAGGGGTTTGGTGCTTTGCCCATGGCAGGGGCTTGGCACTAGATGATCTTCCAAGCTTCCACCAGCCCAGGCTGCTCAAGCCCTCGTCCAGCCTGACCTTGAAGCTGTCAGCAGCCAAAAATTCCTCACTTGTGCCTCCTGGGAGAAGTTTTTGGGTGGTTTTTTTTTTTTTTGCTCGTGTTCTTTTTTGTTGATGTTGTTGCTGTTGTTGTTGATCTCTTTCTTTTCCCCTGCCCCCACCCCGCGGGCATCGCTGCCCCTTTGGAGAGCTGCGGCTGGCGGCGGCTGGGGCTGCCCTGCCCCTCCTGGGCTCATTCTTTGCGGTTCCCGACACAAAGAGAGCGGAGTCGCCGTTTCCTGCCATTGAAGGAGCCCTGCCCAGGGCTGCCGGGACAGGAATCAAGATTGTTTAGATTCTGCCCCTGATGGGGAAGCGAAGTCTCACGCAAGCCAGAGGGACGTGGCTGAGCCAGGCAGGCTCCAACCACCCTGCTAAAGGGAGCAAGCCCTGGGGAGGGAGAGTTTCCCTGTGACCCCACAAAGAGAAAAGCAAAGGGGGTGCTGGGGGTGGGGCAGATGGAGCAGGAGGCAGTGGGAGCCTGGGGGAGAAGGTGGCTGGAGACAGTCCCTGGGGACATCCTGGGGGGGTCCCACAGGGTCCCTTGCTCTGACTGCTTGTTGGCTTTGCAGGCCTGGAGCTTCCTCTTTCCCTGTGGCTTCTGCTGCTCCCCAGGGGGGGTCCACTGCAGGATGCAGCTGTGACTCAGTTCCCCTGGGTGGCCTTTGCACAGGCACAGCAGAGCCAGTGGCAGTGCTGGGTCAGCCAGGCCTGTGCCAGCCTCTGACAGCAGCAGGTGTGAAGGGCTGGCTGCAGAGTCAGCCTCAGAGCCCCAAGGCTTCAGCCTGGCTTCAGGCTGCTGGGGAAGCTTTCCCTGCCCCCTGGCCAGAGCTGCAGGTGCCAGCTGCAGCCTCTGGTGCAGCCAGGGCAGGAAGGATGCCTGTGGGCAGGCTGTGCTGTCCCAGCCTCTCCTGCCCTGCTGGGCAAAGGGAGCAGCAAACCCAACTTGTGTTCATCCCTGCTTAGGCTGGCATCAGGCAGAGGCTCCCTGGGCCAAGCAGGGGTGGGGGCAATGCTCCTGCCCTGGGCCTGCAGCAGGGTTTGGGCAGCAGCAGAGGAGCAGAGCTCCCCTGGCACACTTCACGCCGGCTCTGCTCTGGAATCTGAGCCTCTTTAGCGGCCCTCGAGCTCTTCCTCACCCTCACCCACCCCCCAGCCAGGGCAGAAAGGCTGTGCTGGGGTGGGGGGAGGATGTCACAGCTGCAGCACCGCTGCCATCGCTGCCCTGGCTCCGGCCCCCAGCTGGCAGAGCTCTCAAACTTCCCTCGCACCTTTCGAATTCCTCCCAAATTCCTCATTTCCCGTCCCGGCTCCGGCTGCGGGTAGCAGCTGGGTGTTGCTGCAGCTCTCCAGCAAGGACCGGGGCCGGATCCTGCCGCCGCAGCTCCGGAGCAAGCTCAGGTTTGCTCTCCCAGCTCCACCAGAGCCCTCCCTGACTGCAGCTTCGCCACCCCCCGGCGGCAACCTCAGCGGAACGCGGAGGAAGCGAGGCCAGATCCTGCCCCGGGGGTGAGCCAGGAGGGCAGTCCTGAGCCGGGCGCAGCCCTGGCCCCTTCGAACCTGCGACGCTTCCCCACTCACCTGCAGCCTCCGCGTCCCTCCCGCGGGCTCTGTGCCGCTGCCCAGCCCCGGCGAGGCTCTCCCGGCCGCGGTCCCGAGCTCGGCGGCTCAGCCGGGGCAGCTCCGCTCCGTGCCGTGCCCCCCGGCTTGGAGGAGCTTCATGGGTCTGCTCCTCTCCCTCTGCCCACCCTAGCACCGTGCGGGGGTGCTGCCGGGGCCGCAGCCTTGCCCGTTCCCGGGAGGGGGCAGAAAGGCTCAGTCCTGGCCCCAGCCCCAGCCCCAGCCCCAGCCGCGGGGATCGGAGCCCTGCAGCCGGAGCTCGGCCGCTGGCAGCAGCTCTGCGGTCTGGATGTGGGAGAAGTCAGAAAAATGTTTCTTATTACTGCCTCTTCCTGCCTGGCTTCTCTCCACCACTCCCAGCTAATAAAGCATTTCCTATTGCTGAGCACACATCCACCGCCAGCCTCAGCCTCCCTTCCTCCCGCACGCCGGCCCCCAGCTCCATCCTGGCTGCCCTCCCTCAGCCCTGTTCCTCCTGCCCTTGCCCTTCCCCGGGCTCTCGCCCACCTGCTTGCCCTGAGTTCAAGGCGAGCCCGAGCCCTCGGGGGGAGGATGCTCATCAGGGCTCCCTTCCCTGGACGGCCCCAGGGCCTTTGACGGAGGTGCAGCTGCTCACGGTGGTGGTGCTGGGGTTGAAAACGATCCAGAGAGATGCCGTGGGAACGACCTCGGAGTGCTTGGCCACCCTTCCTGCTCCAGCATCCAGCCCTCGTGGGGACAGGAGCAGCACAGCAGGGCCAGAGATCTCCCCAGACACTTGGAACTGGCAGGGCCAGGGAAGCAGCAGAGCAGAGCCAGAGGTCTCCTCAGATACTTGGAGCTGGCCACAGCCCTTTCAGGGGTGCTGCACAGGGAAGATTTCCCCCACCTGGGCTGGAGCAGCTCTGGGGGTTGCAGCTCAGTGCTGACCCCACCAGGGATGCTCTTCCCCATCTGCAGGCCCAGGGCAGGGCCGAGGAGGTTTGCTTGGTGCCAGCCTTGCACCGTGCCCCTGCCGTGGCAGCAGGCAGTGGGATGCCCACGGCAGAGCTGTTCCCACGGCAGGAGGTTGGGCACTTCCCCCCCTCCCCGGGACATGTGGAGCCGCCGGGGCTGGGGGCAGAGGAAGCTTCGCTTCCCCTTTTGCCACTTCGGGATGGTTCTTTGGGCCCCGCTCAGGGCAGCTCCAACATCCTCTTGTTCCCTTCCCCTCCCCTCAGCATCTTTTCCAAGCCCCGTCCTGGCCTTTGCCCCAGCTGCTCACCCTGCCACGCTGAAGCTGCTGCCGGGGGCTGGCACCGCAGCCTCTTTCCCAGCCAAGTGGGGGGCTCCGATTTGCCCCTCCAGCCCCCCACTGCACCCCCGACTGCACCCCAACCCAGCCAGCACGGGCACGGAGCCCAGCTGCAAGGCTTTGAGCCTCGCCGGCAGCCTCTCCCCTGCTATCGGCCGTGATCTAGGAAGCTGGAACAAACAAAAGCACAAACCCAGGATGAAGCAGGCAGGACCTCCGCGTCTGACCTTGCCCGCGCCGGGGCCGGCAGCTCGGCGGGGCCGGGAGCGGCTTCCAGCGGAGCGGAGCTGCCCGGCAGGAAGCTGAAGCCTGCAGGCTGCTTATCGACATCAGCATCTGCCCCCCGCTCGGCCCCTCCTGAAGTTATTCCTGGACGGCTCCTGCGGCCCCGCTGCCTCCCGTGGGTGCAGGACCACCGCGGGTGATGTTCCAGCACCCACTCGCAGGGTTGCAGGTGGGAGCTCAGCTCAGCTCCCTCGGGCTGCTGGCAGCTGCTGTGGACACTGAGCCTGAGCCTTCCGTGTGGGGCAGCTTCAGGTTTTGCACCACAACCATCAAAGGGGGAGGGGACACAAACCCTTGTTTAAAGGCTTGGAAGAGTTGCTAAGTCCAGGCCCTGGGGGGCTTGAAGGGTAGAGGGGACCAGGCTGGGCTGTGCCCACTGCCATGGTGGGAAAGGCAATTTAGCTGCAGCTGGATCCAGGAATGCATCAATGAACACATCAGAGCCACCCCACAGAGTGGATGTCCCCTCCCTGGAGGTGTCCAAGGTCAGGCTGGATGAGGCCCTGAGCACCCTGTGCTGGTGGGAGGTGTCCTTGGCCATGGCAGGGGGTTGGCACTGGATGACCTTCAAGGTCCCTTCCAACCCAACCCATTCCATGAATCTTGGACCCTTGGCTGGGCACAGAGCCCCCAGGTGCAGCCCTCACCAGCACAGGGGAGGGGTACCAGAGCTTCACACCCCAGGCTGGAGCTGCTGGAGGGTGGTTTGCTTGGAAACAGAGACCACCGAATCCCACCCTGGGTAGCCCTGGAGCTGCCTCCTCTCTGACCCTTCCTGCTCCTGGGGGCAGCTGAGCCCATCAGCACCCCGGGGCTGGTCTGCAGCTCCTGGCAGCAGGGAGATGCTTCCCCACGCCAGGCCCTGGCTTGTCCATCTGCAACCCAGGAACACACAGGGGTGGGGCAGTGAATGTCCCCGGGGAGGGGGACAGATTCCCCAGACTGCATGGGGTTGGAAGGGACCCCCCAAGGTGATCCTGTCCAACCCCCCTGCAGGCAGCAGGGACACCTCCAGCTAGGGCAGGCTGCCCCAGGCCACATCGAGCCTGGTCTTGAATGTCTCCAGGCACGGGGAGGGGGGACACAGCCTGTGCCAGGGTCTCAGCACCCTCATGGTGCAGAGCTTCCTGCTGCTGCCTCGGCACGGGGGGACAGGGCAGGCTGGCGGCAAGGGGGGAGAGCTCCTGCCGGCCCCGAGCTTTATTTGTTAGATCAGTCCTGCTAACACAGCAACTGCTGCCCCCTGCACAGGCCCTGCAGCACCTCAGCGATCCCAGAGACAGCAAAGGACAGCAGCAAATTGCTGCCTCTGCCCCCCACTGCCCCCCGGCAGCTCCGGAGCACAGCCCAGGGCAGCACAACCAGAGCTGGCTCAGGGTGGTCACCCTTGAGCAGGGCCTGGGGCTAGAGGGGTTCAGCCACAGCATCACCTCTCCAGCACCCCGGGGCTGGGGGGAGAGCAGGGAGCCAACCCCACCCCGGAGAAACCAGCGGGGGCCGAGGGGAGGGCAGGGACCTCGTGCCCGGGTCCAGCACCTCACTTCTTGTCCTCTTTCTTCTTTTTGTCCTTTTTCTTCGCCTCTTTGGCTGCTTTCTTCTCCTCCTTCAGCTCTTTGTACTTCCACTTGGGCGGCTGCAGCAGGTTCTTGTCCTTGCTGCGCTGCCTCCTCTCCTTGGAGCAGGCAGCCGGGCTGGGGTCCCTGCTCACCTTGATCCTCGGGACGGGGTCCCCCGGGAAGATGATGTTGCCGCGGCGCAGCCACAGGCGCAGGAGGCTCAGGAGGCCCCCGCTCGGCCGCGGCGGCGGCAGCAGCCGAATCTCCGACGTGGCTTGGCCGTTGCAGGAGGAGGATGCGGCGGTGCCGGGCCGGGAGGAAGGCTCCGTCTCGGCGTCGGGATCCGGCAGGCGCTGCCCCAGGATCTCCGGCACCGACAGGCGCCGCTTGCCCAGCTCGGGAGGGCTGTCGGGGCAGAGAGTTTGGCAAGCGGTGGCCACGAAGGGGCTGGCCAGGGAGGTGGTCATGCGCACCATGTGGTCCAGCACCCCCTCCTCCTGGGGGTCGCGGGGGAAGCTGAAGCTGAAGGCGGAGCGGATCTTCTCCGACAGCCTCTTGCCCGTGGATTTGGAGCTCAGGGCCTCGGCCACCAGCTCGGCCAGCGCTGGCCACTCGGGGCGGTACCGGGAGCTGAACTGCTCCGCCCGGGGGCGCCGCAGCAGGCTCCGGATCCTCAGGGTGGTCTCGAAGCGGCCGGTGAAGTTGGCCCACTCCCGGGCGGTCTTCCCCTTGATGGGATCCACTGCCTGCAGGTCTGCTCCTGGGCACATCGGGAGGCAGAAGGCATCACCACGGGCTCATAGCATCGTGGAGCAGGGCTGGGTTAGAGGGGACCCGAAAGAGCAGCCAGGGGCAGGGACACCGCAGCCAGGGGCAGGGACACCTCCACCAGCACAGGTTGCTCAAGGCCTCATCCAGCCCAGCCCTGAACAGCTCCAGGGAGGGAGGCAGCCACAACCTCCCTGGGCAACCTGCACTAGTCTCTCCCTACCCTCACTCAACAATCTCTTCCTCCTCTCCACTCTCTCTCTCCCCTCTCCCAGCCCAAAGCCACCATCCCTTGTCCTGGCACTCCCAGCCCTTACCCAAAGCCCCTCCCCAGCTCTCCTGGAGCCCCTTCAGGCACTGGCAGTCTGCTCTAAGCTCTTCCCGGAGCCTTCTCCTTTCCAGCCTGCACAACCCCATCTCCCTCATCCTGTCCCCACAGGGGAGCTGCTCCAAGCCCCTGATCATCTCTGTGGCCCTCCTCTGGACCTGCTCCTCCTCTTCCCACCCCAGAGGTGTGTGTGTGTGAGCAGCGATCCCAGCCCTTGTCCCCCCGGGTCCCGCAGGGTCCTGTGCAGGTGCTCACCAGCCAGGAGCAGAGCAGCGACGCAGTCCTGGCGCCCTTGCACCGCAGCCTTCATCAGCGCCGTCATCCCCCGCGGGTCCCTCTTGTCCACCTCCAGCATGGGGTAGTAGTTGAGGAGGTAGTTGAGGATGGTGATGTGTCCTTAACAGCCAGAGAGAAGCTGCGTTAGAGGTGCCAACAGTTAACGAGTGGCAGCTGCCGGGGGCGGGGGTGGGGAGCAGTCAGCAGCTGAGGCTTGTGAGAGCTGAGGAGCAGGATCCTGGACAGCTCCTGCTGGGGCTTTGGGAGGGGAAGCCCTGGGGGGGCTGCATGGCTGGGAGGGGGCTCCTGGTGCCTACCTGCCTGGGCAGCAATCATCAGGGCTGTGTTCCCGTCCTTGTCCTCCTGGTTGACGTTTATGTAGGGGCACTGCCTCAGCAGGGGCACAATGTCCACGAAGCCCTTGGAGCAGGAGAGCATCAGCGCGTTCTGGAGGGGCAGCAACGCTCAGCACCAGCCTGCCCTGGCAGCCCCCTCCTCTCCACCGTGCTCCCCAAGGCCCCCCCCCACTTCTGCCTCCCACCCTAAAGCAGGCAGGCTCAGGGTGGGAGGACAAAGCCCTCCCTGGGGTTGTCCAATGCCAGGCTGGGTGAGGCCTTGAGCCACCTGTCCCTGGCCATGGCAGGGGCTGGCACTGGCTGAGCTTTGGGGTCCCTTCCAACCCTTTCTATCAGCCTGCCCTGCAGACACAACACAGGGTAGAGATGTGTGGAGGGGTCAGGCTGGGCTGTGGCTGTGGGACTTAGCTGGAGCTGGATGCAGCCACCCAGGAATGCATCACTGAACACGTCAGAGCCACCCCACGGAGGTGCCCTGAGCAACCTGTGCTGGTGGCAGGTGTCCTTGGCCATGGCAGGGAGTTGGCACTGGATGATCTTCAAGGTCCCTTCCAACCCGACCCATTCCATGACTCCATGAACCCATGACTGGATCTTTCCGATGGGACCCATCCCTTGCCAAAGCCATCCCACCTGGGACTCTCCCTCCTGCCCCACCTGCTTTAGCAACCCTCATCCTCCAGGATTTGCCTCTTCCCCTTCCTGCCCCTCCCCCAGCCACTCACCCTCCCGTTGGCATCCAGCTCCGTGGCCTCGCTGCGGCTCACTCCCTGCTCCAGCCTCTCCTGCACCAGTTTGGCATCGTTCCTGGCGCAGCACTGGTAGAGGCTGAGCTGCCTGGCGCCAGCAGCCTGCAGGGGCAGCTCGTAGCAAGGGTAGACAGAGTCATCAGACAGGATGCTGCTGGTGTCCGAGGGCTCCGACTCGCTCTGCTCCTCCTCCTCCTCCTCCTCCTCCTCATAGTGCAGCTCCGGGTCGGACTCATCCAGGCTGGAGCTGGGGGCTGCAGCAGGTTCTCCTCCTCCGCAGGCATCTGTCATCCGGGCTGGCCGGGGGGAGTGAGCCCAGCCTGGCCCCGAGCCCTGCCGGGGGCTGCAGCCTCCCCCAGCGGGGGTGGAGGGGACGCTGGGGACAGCTCACTCCGCCCTGCAGGGACACAGAGTGGCTGTGGGAACTCGGTGGGCTCCCACGGCCCTCGGCCCACCAGGAAGCAGCCTCGGCCAGCAGCCAGCACAGCTCCATGTGTGCCCAGTTCCCATCCTCTGCTGGGTGCACTGGGGGCTTGGATGCTGCCAAACCCCGAGTGGGAAGCAGCTCCCCCGTGGGGCCTCCCCCCGTGCAGAGCCAGGAAAATCCTGGAGGGGCTCTGGTTGGAGGAGAACCTCATAGAGGTCATCCACTCCATGGGGGCACATCTGGGGGACTTGGCAGGGTGGGCAAAATGTCCCAAGGTCTGGGTGCTGAAGCCAGGCAGGTGAGGAGGTTGGGAGTGTCCCCAGGGCAGCAGTGATGCCAGCTGGGGCACTGGAGGCAGCCAGGCTGTGCCAGGCAGCAGCAGGAAGGGCACAGCTCCCTCCCTCCCTCCCCGTGCCACAGGGCCAGGCTCTGAGCCCTTCCCCTGCTGCCCTCCCCACTTAGCTGCTGCTGATCAGAGCAGAAGCAGAGCAGTGGCAGGAGGGACAAACCCAGCTCAGACCAAGCAGCAGAGCAGGGCCTGGAGCAGCTCCCTGTGAGGAACCTCTTGAGCCACCCAGCACAGGGCAACCTGCAGCCCTGGGGCAGGAGCTCTGGGGGCAGCCACAGCCTGGCAGCAGAAATGAAACCATTTTGCAGCAACCAGCAGCAAAGCAGAGCCATGGAGGGAAGATAAACTTCACAATGCCTTTAGCTCTCCCACCCCTCTGAGACATCCCAGAGGCTCCAGGGATGCTCCTCTCACCACCCCCTGCTCTTACCTGGGGCTGCTCAGACCTTCCCTGATGCTCTCTCTTCGGCTGGGCAGCATCACTGCTCCCACCAGGAAGGAAAACCTCACAAAGGAGAGGAGAGGGAAAAAAAAAACAGTCCCAGCCTTTTGCAGCAAGGAAGAGGCTTCTGCTCCAGGTCTGAAGTGGCCTTTGGGCACCAAAGCTGTGATAACCTGCACGTGGACGTGGGCTCAGTGAGCCAAGATGTCTTAATTTAAACTGTTGCTTAAAATGGCTCCATCCAGCCTGAGCAGGATCAGAGCTGCTTGGGCAGGATTTAGCATCTTGAGCTGAGGAGCTGCTGGGAGTCCTGGGCTGGGTTTTTATCTCTGCCTCACCTGGGGTAAGAGGCTACCTGGGACAGCAGCCCCCAGAGCAGCTCCCCAGAAGCTTGGCTGAGACCTTCCCCAGCAGCTCAGCTGAGACCCTCCCCAGCAGCTCAGCTGAAGCCCTCCAGCTCCCTCCCAGCTCTCCCCCAGCTCCCTTTATCTGCAGGTGAATTTGCTGCTCAGATAATCCTGTCCCCAGGTGCCATGGCCGCAGGTTTCCTGAGCACTGCCAGGGATGGGCACTCCACCACCTCCCTGGGCAGCCTGTGCCAGTCCCTGACCACTCTTGCAGGACAGAAATTGTTCCTCTTGGCCAAACTGAGCCTGCCCTGGGCACAATCTCAGGCCTTTTCCTCTCCTTCTGTCACCTGAGACTAGGCAGCAGAGTCCAGCTCCCACCTGACTGCAGCCTCCTCTCAGGGAGCTGCAGAGAGCAATGAGCTCTGCCCTCAGCCTCCTCTCCTCCAGCCTCACCACCCCCAGCTCCCTCAGCTGCTCCTCCCCAGCTCTGCTCTCCAGACTCTTCCCCAGCTTCGTTGCCCTTCTCTGGACCCACTCCAGCAACTCAATATCTTGTGAGATGATTTTGGCCCCAAAGCAGATGAGGGAGGGGGAGGAGGAGCCGGGGGGGGCACAACCATTTAAGGCAGAGTCCCAAAGGTTACTTTGCTTGGATCCTTGAACATGAAAATATGGAGAAGATGAAGCAGATGAAGCATCCCAGCTGCTCCCTCTGTGCTGAGTGCATCCTGCTGGGGAGCCTCATGCTGGACGCCAGGATCCTGGTGCTGAACACAGATCTCAGTGGATCTCAGTGGATCTCAATGGATCTCAGTGGGTGTCAGTGGACCTTGATGCCAAACCCTGCAAAGCCAGAGCTGGGCCCTGTGCCTGCAGTGTCCTCCCAAGCCCTGCTGTCACCCCAGCCGTGCCCATCCCTGCCAGGGCCCAGGATCTGCTCTCAGCCCTTTGGCCCCGTGTGCCACCAGGCTGCCAACCCCCTCTGGGCTGCTCTGCCTGGGGAAAGCCTCAAATCTGGGTGGGGGGGAGAGGAACCTCAGCAGTGCTGGATCCTCTATGGCAGCACCAAGAACCAGCCCTCGCCCCTTGCCTCAGGGCTGAGCCCTCTGCTCCTGCTGCAGCAAGCAGCAGGCTGTGCCCAGGGCAGTGTCACCCTGCTGTCACCCTGCTATCACCCCGCTGTCACCCCACTGTCACCCCGCTGTGACACCCCAGAGCCACCCTCCCACTCTGCCTTATCTCGGGAGAGGACTGGGAGCAGATTTAGGGCTTAGGGAGTTATCTGGGGAGCTCTGTGCCCTAATCTGCTGCCTGCCAGAGGCTGCAGGCTCTGAGCCTGTTGCGTAAGGACGAGCCGTGGGGTGCCACGGTCCCCGTCGGCCTTTTCCCGCTGCCGTCGGTGGGGCCGGGGGCGCAGCCCGGGGCAGTGCCGGTGAGGCAGGCAGAGCGCGGAAGGGGCCGGGAGGGATGAGGGCAGCAGGAGACGTTTCCCGCAGAGCCTTTCGCTGCCGCCGGCGGTTTGCAATGCCGTCGGTGGCCACCAGGGGGTGCCGGAGCCCGCGGGAGGCCGAGCCCGGGACCGGCAGCGCTGGGAGCTACCGAGCGGCTCCGGACCGCTGCTCGCTGCCTCCTCCAGCGCTCCCTCGTCCTCCCACCCGGCTGGAAAGACTCGCACGACTTCTTAGGAGGCAGCGGTGGTGGTGGTGGTGTGAGTTTAAGATTAACCTTTTTTATTGTTATTAATTTTGTTGAGAAGTTTGTACATAGACTGTGTCATAGCTTCCTCCCAGCTGCTGTGGCATCCTTCCAGATGTGATAGCGTCCTCCCAGATGTGATGGTCACCCTTCCAGATGTGATGGCATCCTCCCAGATGTGATGGTCACCTTTCCAGATGTCTCAGCATCCTCCCCGATCTTGCAGCATCCTCGTAGACGTCACAGCATCCTCCCACGCGTCACAGCATCCTCCCACGTCCTGGCACCCTCTCAGCCTTCGCTGTACATACCTGAGCCTCACCGCCTGGGAACCTACTCCTTAAGGGGATCCTGGACAGAGGGAGGGAAGAGCAATTGGAGATGAATCACTCCGCTGACAGGAGAGAAGGTGGAGGGAAGGACAAGCCCAGCGCCGCCTGCGCTCCCGCTGAACTCGCTCGCATTAAATCACAGCTGACGCCCAGGAGCATCCACGCAGGTNCACCGAGCCTGGTGGTCCGGCCCAGGTCACTCATCCCTCACTGCCTGATCATCTCCATCACAAAACCAGGGTGCAATAACTCAGCGTGGAAGGGAAGTGGAGGGCGTTGATTTAAACCCGGGAGGGGGCTCCTCTAACCCTGGTCTTCCTCACCCTGCTCAGGGCTGGGTCACGGCTGAGTGCAGCTCCTGCCCTGAGCTCCGGAGGCTCAGGGCGCTTTGCTGCGGGGGGTCACATCCAGCCCAGGGGCAGGGGCTGGGCGCTCCGGGGCCGGGGGAGGTNTGCCTCCGCGTTTGGCTGATGCCCAGGGGCAGGGGCTGGGCGCTCCGGGGCCGGGGGAGGGGTGCGGTGTGTCACGGCCCCGCTCGTAAATCAGCGGCCAGGGTCACCCTGCGAGGTGACAAAGCCACCCCCTGCGCAGGGGACTGGCAGCCGGTGCAGAGCTGCGGCCGCGGCGCTGCCGGCAGGAGGCTGCTGGCACCGGGGGCGGCTGCGCGGGCGGCGGAGCCCGCAGGGAGCCGCTGGGAAGCGCGACCCGAGGGTCTCAAACACCTCCTCGTAGCAGCACAGAGTCGCTCGGGTTTGGGGAAGGTCCTCCGAGGTCATGGAGCCCAAGAAGCGACCCAGCAGCTCGGCGGGTGCCAGGGCTCAGGCACTGCTCCGGCAGCTCCGTCCTCTGCCATGCCCACCAGAGACCAAACCATCTCCTGCCACCGCTGCCTGCAGCCCTTTCCCCTTGCCCACAGCCCTGCGGAGGGTGGATTGCCTCCCGCCGGGGCTCCTGCGGTGCCGAGGAATGTCACCTCCTGCCACGAATGTCACATCCCTCCCCCCATACCCCGGCCACCGGCGAGGACAAAGCATCTCAGCGCCGGTCACACTCCGCTGCCCACCTTGGGGAGCTGCTGCCTGCGGGGCTTGGGCCGGCAGGACAATAACCTCTTGTTCTGTGCCTGCCTTCTGCCCTGCCAGGACAGCCCTGGGGGTGCCAGAGGCAGAGCAGGGTGGCAGCACCCTGCCCACTCCAGCACATGCTCTGCACCAGGGGGGGATTTCAGCAGGATTTGCCTCGGGTGCCCGTTAAAACCATAAACCTGCTTAGCAGGGGCTGTGGGCAGGCATCCTGGCGGGGTCCTGATCCCCTGCCCTGGTCCCCAGCGAGCAGGCAGCTCTGTGGCACCCAGGAAACAGGGAGGGGGAGGGAAAGGGAACTTCGGCAGGGAAAAGAAATGCAAAAGCAAGTGGGAATGTGGCTCTGGGGAGCTTTGCTTTGCATGGAGCTTGACCAAACCCAGCGAGGGCAGAGGGGGAGGGGGGGCTCAGCCCTGGCACAGCCTGACCTTGCTGCCTGAAGAGGGAATGAAGGTCCTGGGTGCCTTTGTCGTGAGCAGTTTCTTTCCCATTTCCTTCCCCCTACAGCAGCACCAGGTCAAAGTGGATTTGTGAAGCTTTGGCATCACAGCTCTGCCCTTTGCCTTTCGGCAGCCCAGCAGAAGTCACAGCCCCAGGCCCAGGGCAGGCAGTGGCTGAAGGTGTGAGCAGAGCTGGGCCCTGGGCACCAAGTTCTGAGCTCCCTGGCACTGCCAGTCCCCTGCTGGCAAAGCCCAAGTGAGGCTCCACACCCGAGAAGCTCTGGAAGCCACTGTGGCTCCCCCCCCCCAGCACAGCACAGCACAGCTGAAGCCTCAGCTGCAGCCATTCCCACCCTGCCAGTGCCCTTTTTAATTTAGGACCTTGGGGTTAAAAAAAATAAATAAATACCAGGAGAGAGAAGCTTTTCTGATTAAATTACAGCTGCCCAGCACTGGAGCCAGAGATCAATTTCAATTTCTCCCTTTTNGGAAAGAGAGGGGCTCCCCCCCACCCCCTCCCCCAGTAATTGTGTTTCTGGTGCCGCAGATGGTGCTGGCTCCAGGTCCTTGCTATAAAGAAGATGGATCACAGCACGTGGAGGAAGATGAGGTGAGGGCAGCACTCCCCTTCCTGATGAGCATTATCCATCAGCAGCTTTACAAGGCAGCAGGAGCTGGGACAATAAAGTAGAAGCAGAGAATCGTGGAGTGGGTTGGGGCTGGGAGGGGGTCTCAAAGCTCAGCCACTGCCAACCTCCCCCCCCCTGCCATGGGCAGAGACACCTCCACCAGCCCAGGTTGCTTCAGGCCTCATCCAGCCTGGCCTTGGACACCTCCAGGGAGGAGGCAGCCACAGACTCCCTTGGGCAACCTGTGTCAGTGTCTCCACAGCCTCACTCTGAAGAATTCCTTCCTCATCTCCACTCTCACCATCCTCTCTTCCAGCTTCAGCCCATTCCCTTCCATCCTATCACAACAAACTTCTGTCAAAAGTCCCTTCCCAGCTTTCTTGCAGCCCCTTCAGGTACTGGAAGGCCTCCCATAATGAGGAGCTGGACAGCAGGTAAAGGTCACCACATCCAGCAGCCACTGTCCCTCTCCCAACCTGCTGTCCCTCTCCCCACCTGCATTTATTTCCAACCCATCTTCTGGGGTTGTCATCCCTCTGCCTTCCCAAAGCTCTGTGGAAGAGTTTCTGAGCCTGGATCCCAGTGGGAATCTCCCCAGCAGTAACTGGTCCCCACTACCCTTCCTTTTTTCCCTGGGACTCCCTGTGGAAGGGAAGCTTCATCCTCCTGGTAGCCACCAGGGGATGGGGCTGAGATGCTGCGAGCCTGCGGCAGGGACAAGGAGCTGGGGCCGGGAAGAGCCCGCGGAAAGGACAAGGAGCTGGGATTGGGATGCTGCGATCCCGGGGAAGGGACACGGAGCTGGGGCTGGGGCTGGGGCCGGGCTGGGTGATTTACAAGACGTGACAAGGGCAGCTGAAGATGATGGATAGGAGCTGGGTAATGCTGCTCCCCAGCTGGGCTCTGCTGGTGTTGGTGGAGAGGAGAGGAGAGGAGAGGACGTCCCCAGCTATTTATCATCTTTCCCCAGGCCCTTGCAGGGCTCTGAGCGTGCAGGGTCCAGCACACGCTGGGTGGATTAACCCTTTCTGGGGATGCCCTGGGAGGGGTAAATCTCTGCTGCCTGTGTCCTGGCTACGGCAGCAGGATGTGGTCCTGCTCTTGTCCTTGGTTTCTGCCCCGGGGCACTGCAGAACTGTTCTGGGTGGGAAAGCTCTTTAAGCTCGTCCAGTCCAAACATCCTCCTGACAGCAGGGTGGGCAGCACCGGGGGGAGGGGGGGCTGAGATCAGCAGCTCATCACAGGAGTGATGCAAAGAGGGGAGGTGATGGAGGGGATGGCAGCAGAAAACTGCCAATGGCAACTGGGAAACCCCCCAGAGCCTTGCTGCTCCCTCCTGCAGCTCGCTGAGCACTGCCTCCTTATTAGATTTGGCAAATATTATGGGATTGTTTGGAAGGTTAATTAACACAAGGCTCTGCAGCATGGGAACCCTGTGGGTTAGCCCTCGGCCAGCCGAGTTCAGGCTGCCGAAGCTGAAACCAAAGCTGCCCCCAGCATGGCGCCCTCAGGACCACCCTGGGGGCTCTTCACAGCCCAGCTGGGCAGGATTAGAGCTGGCACCATCCAAAGTCAGCACTTGGGACCTTCAGAGCATCCTCCAGCACCCAGAGCACAGGGGGTGGAACTAGGTCAGAGAATCACAGAGTGGTAGGGGGTTGGAAAGGACCTCTGGAGATGATCCAGTCCAGCCCCACCCCTGCCAGCACAGGTCACACAGGAACACATCCCAGTGGGTCTGAAATCTCTCCAGAGATGGAGACTCCACAACCTCCCTGGGCAACCTGTGCCAGGCTCTCCCCACCCTTCCCTGTCAACAATTTCCTCCTCCTCTCCACTCTCCCTCTCCCAGCTCCACAGCCATTGTCCATCGTCCTTGGGGGACAATGTCCCTTGTCCTGGCACTCCCAGCCCTTGCCAGAAGTCCCTCCCCAGCTCTTCTGCAGCCCTGGCTGCTGTCTCTTGCCTTGCTGGGTGCTGTCCCTAGCCTGGCATGGGTGCAGTGAGGAGCAACCAAAGCTGCCCTGGGGCTGAGATGCCCTTTGGGGCGGCAGAACCAAAGAGCTGGGGGGCTGAGGGGGTTGTGTGGGTGTTGCTCTCTCCCCTCCCCTGCTTGCCCTGCTGCCGGGGTGCAGCCTGTCCCCGGGGCTGCCTTTCCTGCCCTGCTTTCCAGCATCAGGCTTGTGCTCAGGTTTTGTTTTGCCAAGCTTCGCCTTCCCCGGGGTGGGGGGAGGGGGGAATGAAAGGGCAACTGTGCCACCAGTTTATTGTGCCTCCCGAGAGCCCCGTGGCTGCTGGAAAAAACAGATGCCTCCTGCTTAATCTGCCCTGGTGCTGTGTAAACCTCCTCCCCTCTTTGATGTCCCCTGACCGCTCCATGTGTTTCCAATAACCTGGCGTTTTTATCGCTGGAGCTGTTAAAGGCAGATCCGTGTCAGGGTTTGTCCCCCGGGCTCGGCTGGGGGTTCGCTGGGGGATCACCTCCCTGCCCTCCTCAAGGGGCTCATTTTAACCTGCGAGTGGGGGTCCCCGGGCTGGCAGGGGTGGTGGCTGCCGCGGAACCTCCCCAGGCTCCAGTGGGAGCTGCTGCCTGGGTGCTGCTCCTGCAGCCTCTGCCTCAGCCTGTCCTCATGGCAGAGCTGCTCCAGCCCTTGGCTCACCTCCGAGGCTCTCCTCTGCCTTCCCTCTTGCAGGGTTTTGGGGTTNCCTGCCTGCTGTGTGCTGCAGGAGAAGGGGTGGGCAGCAGCAGGATTCTTTATGTTGACAGGGCAATGAAAGTGTTATGTGGTCCTGCTGCTCCACCCCCCCTGGCCTTTATCAACCTGAAAGAGCTCAGGGTCCTATTTATAACCCAACCTGAATTGTGCCAGGCCTGGGGAAGGGGCCACAAAGAGCAATGATTTATGAGGGCCCCAAAAAAAAACCCCAACCCCAACAATGCAGACCCTCCACACTCACCCCCAGCCCCCAGGGGAGACCTCCTGAAGGCAGCCCCAAGGGGAGGGTCTGAGATGCTCCTGCTTGGTTTGCACAGGGTGGAAGCAGCTCCTGGGCTGGAGATGGAGATCAGAGATGAGTCCATGTGAGGTCAGAGCTGCTCTGGTGCCTGAGTTCATGGGAGGTCAGAGCTGCTCTGGTGCCTGAGCTCATGGATTGGAGCTGGGAGAAGAGAGATTGAGACTGGAGATTAGGGAGAAATTCCTAAGAGCAATTCCTGAGGGTGAGGAGAGTCTGGAAGAGGTTTCCCAGAGAGGTTGTGGGTGCCTCTCCCTGCCCAGTTGCTGCCAGACTGCTCTGTCCCTGTGCTCCCCAGGGAGCTGGCTGCAGGGGCAGGGGCAGGCTGAGCTGCTCAGGCTCTCCTGGGCTTGGGGAGACTCATCCTCACCCCAGCTTTGCTGCCCATCAGCAGCTCCCAGTGGAGAAGTCCCTGGCAGCTTGGGTGGGCACCCTGAGGTGTTGCCTTAAGGATGCTCCACCTGCTGCTGGAGATCTCCTCCCTCTCCCCATGGTGTCTTTGAAGTTCTGCTGCCTCCCCCAAGGCCTTGCAGGCAGTCAGGAGGTTCCTCAGCAGAGCCTTGGAGAACATCTACGGCGAGGCCCACCCAGAGTTCATGTTCCCTGCACGCTGATTTATCATCCCCTGAGTTAATTATTGACCTTAGCTTTGCCTTGATCAATATTTACCTCCCCAGGTCAATAAATCTTGACGTTCACCTCACCAGGAGTCAATATCTCCTTAGTGTTTATCTATTCCTTCTCCTGCTAATTTTGCTGAGAGCTTTTCTATTTATTCTCAGGACGAAGCCTTCGCCTGGCTCCAGGAGCAACCTTTGTGTGGCCACCATGGGCAAAGCCTTTGCCTCCCTGTCATAGCTCGTGTGGGGCATCAGGGACATCCTCTAGGGAGAGGATTGTCCCCTTGGAGTGGGCTCTGCTGAGGCCACACCTCGAGAGCAGGTCTGGAGCTGGGCAAATATTAGGGCAGGAGGGAGGAGGATCACAGCTCCAAACGCTCCTGGGAGGAGGCCAACTCCAGAGGATGTCATCCCTCAGCCTTTGGCTGGGGGTGGGACACAGTGGCAGGAGGTGGGACACAGTGGCTGGAGGTGGGATACGGTGGCTGGAGGTGGGACACAGTGGCTGGAGGTGGGACACAGTGACTGGAGGTGGGACACAGTGGTTGGAGGTGGGACACAGTGACTGGAGGTGGGACACAGTGGCTGGAGGTGGGACACAGTGGCAGGAGGTTGTCTGCCGTCTCCCAGCAGCCTGAGGCTGTTCCATGAGTTCCTCTTTCTCCTCCCTTAGTGCCATCTACAGAGTGCAGGCTCCTGGCTCTGGGGCAGGCTCTGGAGATGCTGGATCCAGCTGCAGCCACGGATTTTGCCTTGCAGCCATCCCACTTGGGAAGCAATTTCTGCTCCTTGCCTCCTGTTGCACATCCTCTTGCCCACCAGGACCCCCTGCCGTAATCCCTAATCCCTCTCCTCCTGCGAGCAGGAGGAGGAGGAGGAGAGGGGAATAACCTCCAGCTCTAGGCTCCTGCCTCGAACTTTTAATATTTTAATTGAGTGAATTGACCTGGAGTAGTGCATTGAACTCTGCCTGACCTTTTAAACAACAGGTCAAGGATTTAGCTTTGCCGTGCTGACCTCCTCCCTTATCTGCCCATGCTGCTCCTCTCTCAATTAGCTGCTGTCCCCCCGACCCGCTGAGCTGGGGACCACTTGGCCGGCGTCAGCCTGGCTTCTTCCACCCACGAGTGGGGTCCACCTGCAGGGCTCTGAAACGGAGAGGATTGGAGCTCCCCTGGAGCTCCCTGTCAGGGTCCTGCAGCATCCTGCAGCCCAGAAGCCAGCCCCGTGCTGGGCTGCACCAGCAGAAGTGTGAGCAGCGGCACGGGGAGGGGATCCTGCCCCTGTGCTCTGCTCGGAGCCAACCTGCAGCACTGCCTCCACTTCTGGGGTCAGCCAGCACAAGAAGGACCTGGAACTGCTGGAGAAGGTCCAGAGGAGGCCATGAAGATGATCAGAGGGGTGAAGAACATCCCCTGTGGGGACAGGCTGAGGGAGTTGGGGTTGTTCAGCCTGGAGAAGAGAAGGCTGCAGGGAGACCTTAGTGCAGCTGCCAGCAGCTGAAAGGGGCTCCAAGAACGGTGGCAGAAAAACATTTGCTGGGAGAGTTGTGACAGAAGGAGATCTGTAAAAGATTTTTTTGTGTGTGTTGCAGCAGATCTGGGACACAGGACCCCCCCCAGTCACACCTGGTCAAGGAGGAGGTCCTGTGGGGATGAACTGAAGCATCCCACAGCAATTCACCGGTCCTGAGAGCTAACACAGCCTCTGCCTGCCCCCCCTGCTCTGCACACCTGAGCACCTCTCCTCTCCACGCAGATGTGCTCATGCCCAGGGGAGCCTTCGGGGGTGTGAACAGCTCCGCAGGAGCCCTCCTTGGGGGCTGAAAGCTGCTCCTTGGGCAGCGGCCAGCCGTGGCCGTGCCAACCTCTCCCACCCACCCCCAGCCGCTCTGTGCGGTGCTTGCTGGCGCCACAGGGAGCATCCTGTAACTTTTTTTNCCAGCGCCGCTAAATTAGCAGTGGGCTCCGCATTCCAGGGTATAAATATCTGCCATTGTGGTGCTGAGGAATGCGAGCGCTGGAGTCTAAAATTAAAGCGCAGGGGCTGGAGGCATCTCGGGTTACCAGAAACAAGACTCCATTGTGCTCCCGATGGGGCTGGCAGGCGGTGCAGGGATGTGAGCTGCCAGCGTTTAGAGACGCCTTGGGATGGTTGAAGGCAAGAACCTAAAGGAGCCTTTAATCACCAAAGTTTGATGCACATCTTAAGGCAAAGCCATCACCAACCCCCCCCCAACCCCCCAGGCTTGGTGCTGCGGCGGGCAGAAAGTCCCTGCAAGGCGCTGGGGACGTGTGGAGGATGCCCCAGGGTCTTGCAGCCTTTCCCAGGGGTGGGGTTTGGGGGTGCTCTGGTGTCCTCCCCCCTCTGCTGCCGCATCTTTAAGGCAATGCTTAAGTCGAGCCCCTGAAGGACTCAGGCTGATGCTAACTCGCCCCGGGCAGGAAGGTGCTGCGAGTCCCCCGAGCCCTCTGCCTGGCCCCGGCTGCTGCTGGTCTTGCTCCGCTCTGTTTAACACGAGGAGCCAGGGAAGCTGGGATGATGTTTACTGGCAACGAGGCCACTCGGGCAGAGGAATTTGTGGCCCCTGGGGGAAAAGAAAAAGAAAGAAAGAAAAGAGAGAGAGGGGGAAAAAAAAAAAAAAAAAGATGTTCAGGGGAAATCATTGTCTCTGGTTCTGTTTTTTGGGTTTTTTTTAAAGTGGTACTTTATGTTCTGCAAAGGAAAATGGGTCAGGGTGGGGCTGTGCTGTGCCGAGGCTGCACTGGGGGTGCCACAGCTCTTGTTTGACCTCCCTGTGCTGCTGCGGTGCTAAGGGGAGCCCCATCCTGGTGTGGGATCAAATCCTGCAGGAGAACCTCTCCCTGTTTCTCGCTTCAAAAGCAGAGGTCTCCTTGGGACAGGGTTAGGAAGAAGGCAGGAGTCAGATGGGTGAAAGGAGCAGAGCCCCAAGTAAGATTTGCTGCTTATCTGCTGCTCTGCTCCACTCATTTGTGGTCAGGATGTGGTTCCTCACCCAGGGGGTTTGGTTCCCTGTGCCTCCTGCAGCTCCTCTGCGCCTCGGCTTTGCGCTCCCGGATCCTGCTGGCGCAGCAGCGGCTGCAGGACCTGCAGCTCTCTCTGGCGTGCTGCAAGGGATGCAGCCCGGAGGGGTTGGTGTCACCTCTTGCCCCGAAGCGCTGCTGGTTCGGCAGCAGGAATGAGGCTGCCGCGGGCAGGGGGGTGTTGGGTCCCAGCTTTGCAGGGGGGCTCCAGCTGCCTCCTTTTAATCCTGAGCTCTGATGGTGGCTGCAGCTCCCTGCTTGTGACACGGGGAGAAGCGCAGGAACCTCGGCAAATACGGAGCCGTTTCCTGCTGCCGTCGCCGTGTCCCCTGAGCAATCAATTTATGGCCTCTAAAGCTCCTCTAAGTGGATTTAGCCTCTCAAGATAAATCTTTTCCCTTTGTGCACGCAGAGCTTGGCCCCGGTCCTGTGGCCGCCGTTGCTAAATTGGGTATTCGGGGAGGGGGGGATTAAAACCCCTGCGCCCGGACCCCCTGCCGAAGCCGCCAGAGGTGGCAGCGGTGGCAGCGCTGAGGCTGGTGGCAGAGGCCACTCGGCAGGGTCCCCACATCCCTGAGCCCTCCTCGGCCATGAGGCTTCTTTATTAACGGAGTGGCTGTGCTGACCCGGGGGTAAGATCCTGCTAGGGCTGAGGGATGATTTCCCTTCCACTGAACAAAGAGCTCCTGGAGGTCCTCTCCCTGCTCCCCTCCGCTGCCCCGAGGCAGAGCTCAGCCCACGAGGACCCTCCTTGGGACACTGCGGGGGTCCTTGAGCTGCCATCTCTATCCCCAGGGGCTGCTCTAAGTGTACAAAGCTGCTGCTGGAGCCTTGAGTCCCCCCTGCCTCACGCAGTTTGGGGAGGGGATGCTCAGGGGCTGGGTCCTCGTGCAAAGTGGGGGTCACTGCCCCCCTCCAGCTCGGGAGAGGAGGGAGCAAAGCAGCCAACTCGTGGTGATTTCCTCTCACCCCTGGAGAAGAGGGAAGGGAGCTGAGGGAGCTTCTCCTGCGGCCAGAGAAGGAGGAGCTGAGTTTAATTGCAAACGGGAGCGGGGATGCTCTGGCTCCAGCCTTCTGCTTGCACTGGGCTGGAAAAATCCCTATTAGCTCCACGAATTTTAAGCACAACCAGATGTGGGAGATGAAGCTGTTAAACCCCTTTTNTCCGCTGCGCTTACTGAAGCCAGAGGCTTTGCTCGGGCCGGGGAGGGGTTGGTGCCACTCAAATGTCTCAGACGTGACCATTCAGGGAGTCTCTTTGCTGCTAAAGCAGGGCTGAGGCTCCGGCCACAGCCTCCTGCTCCACTTTTCCAAGCGTCAGCTCCTCCCGAAACCCAGCACAAGCTGCTCCTAACCAGGAGATCCCTTCCCAAGGGGCAAAGTGCAGCTTCTGGAGGACTTTGCTTTCCCGAAGCGCCTGAGGGCTCGGCAGGGGTTGTCCTCTGGGTGGGTTTGGTCCTGCCAGCGGGAGCAGGTCCCCCTCCAAGTGCCAGGAGCAGCGAGGATCGGGCAGCCTGGCTGCCAGTAAATCAGCAGCAGCTCGCAGTGATTTTGTGCACCCTCAATAAATCAGCCAAATGAAAATAGCCTGAGCCTGGTGAGGCATCAATCAGCTTTCTGCCCTGGCATGGTGCTTTAAAATAATTTGTGGATTGCTGATTGCCTGCCCCAAGGAGGGGGTTGGGGGCCTGGGAAGATTTTTAATGACCGCTGCGGTTTCGGCGCCTCCCAGGGCAGGGTCGCAGCTCCTCCCCCCGATTCCCAGTTTGCCAGAAGCGGTTCCGAGGGGACTGGGGGATGGATGCAGCGCTGGAAGCAGGAGGGGGGAGAAAAAAAAAGGTTCAAGCCAGCCAGGCTGGCACCACTGGGCAGTCAGCATGGGGATGCTGGGGGAGTCCCTCGGGCTGAGGATCCTTTCAATGAGATCATGGAATGGGTTGGAAGGGACCTTAAAGCTGATCCAGCTCCAAGCCCTTGCCATGGGCAGGGACATCTCCACCAGCCCAGGCTGCTCAAGGCCTCCTCCAGCCTGGCCTGGAACACCTCCAGGGAGGAGACAGCCACAGCCTCCCTGGGCAGCCTGTGCCAGGCTCTCCTCACCCTCACTCTCCAGAATCTCTTCCTCACCTCCAGTGCAAATTTGCCCTCCCCAGGCTTCAACCAGGCACCAAACCCTGCAGCCCCTGGATTATCCTGATGTGAGCTGTGGAATTTCAGCTTCCCTTGTGGGAGAAAGGAAACCCTCAGTGGTTCTGGGAGGAAGGTGTCAGCACAGATTTTTGCTGATGGTTTCTATTGCTGATCAAACAGAGGAGTAATGAATGAATTCAGGCTTCTGATTAGGAAGGGTTTTGTTGGGTTTTTTTTTTGTGTGTGTTTTTTTTAAAGGAATCATGAGGAGTGATTAGTGAAAATAAATTATGTGACCCCGAGGTTCCCATCCGGGGGTTTCCTTGGCTAATGAGGTGAGTTTGAGCCCTGTGAGCAGGGCTTAAAGTTCTGCTTCCCAGTTTAATAAGAGGCAGCTTCCAGAGGCAGTGAAAATGGAACCACAGCAAAAAAATGTCAGCCTGGGCCTGTGGCTTGCCAGGATTGGGTTTGTTAGATGCAGTTTGCAGGGCAGCAGCAGCCAAAGTCACAGTCCTGTGGTGCTGGAAGTCTCCTCTGGAGAAGTTGCTGCTCCTTCAGAGCTTCATGGAGTGGGTTGGGCTGGAACAGACCTTCAAGTTCCACCCCCCCCCCCCCGCCATGGGCAGGGACCTCTCTCACCAGCACAGCTTGCTCAAGGCCACATCCAGCCTGGCCTTGGGCACCTCCAGGGAGGAAGCAGCCACAGCCTCCCTGGGCAACCTGTGTCAGTGTCTCCACAGCATCCCTCTAAAGAATTCCTTCCTCACCTCCAGTCTCAACCTCTTCTCTTCCAGCTTCAGCCCATTCCCTCTCATCCTGTTGCAATAAAACAGTTCCCCTGCTGAATTTGCCCTCTGCAGGCTTCTCTCAGCCAGCTGGGAGTTGGCATGGCCCTGCCTGGCTGCCAGCCACAGCTGTGGTCAGGTTTGGTGCTGAGCTGCTCTGCTGGCAGGTCCGGAGGGGTGAGGGAAGTGCTGCCTGCAGCCTCTGATATCCACCAGCGAGCAGGCACTGCTGGGGCTGCTCCCGGGAGGAGGAATGTGTCATAATCCCGGAGGGATGTGACACAACCTCCACGTGAGGGGAGCAGTGCCCTAATGTGATTACATCACAGCAGAGCCAGAGCTGCCCGGGCCGAATGCAGCAGGCGTTGGAGAGCCCAGGAGAGGCAGCTGCGGGGTCTCGCCGGGGCAAACCCACCCCGAAAAGGTGAAATTTTGGGACTGTCCCTTTCAGAGCCCCAGCCCGGCCGGTCCCAGGCCGAGGGAAGGTCCTGAGAGCTTCCAGTGGGGTGGATAAAGGCTTAATAAATTCGATGCCTGTGGACACCTCCCACCGACGCAGCATCCCCGGGGCAGATCTTCGATTTTTTTTTTGCGCAGTAAACTAAAGAGCAGGGAAAAACATTCCAGGGATTTGGGATTCCTCCCAGCGTGGTTCGGCAGTGAGCCACAGCTGGGACCTAGGGCTACAGGCAGGGCTGGAACTGGGGTGCAGGGGTGAGGCTGCTGGGAGCTGGAGGGGGAGACAGGGTGTAGAGGGGTGCGGGTTAAAAAAAAAAGGGGCTGGGGTGCGAGGCTGCTGGGGTAGGTGGGAGAATGAGTGTTGGGGTGCACAGGTGCCAGAGTGCTGGGATGGAACGGGTGGGTGCTGGGGTCTGTGGGGGTGCAGAGGGTCAGGGTGTGTGGGCACTGGGGTGCAGGTGATGAGGTGCCCGAG
>VWZI01011952.1:5281-31225 GCA_013396835.1 Psilopogon haemacephalus
AAAAAAAAAAAAAAGCAAATCCCAGAAAGATCTGGATTACATCTCTCAGTCAAGTTAACACATATAAATTGATGAAAATCTTTCTTGGTGCAAGAGCTTGGTAAGAACCCATGATAAAGATTTACCATAAAGCGTTTTCCTCTCTGAATCTGAAAGGAGGTCTGCTTCAATAGAACTGGGCAAAATAGACTATAACTAGAACAAATTTACGTTGCATTCTAAAAAGTGTATTTGAATCTTCTTTTAAATCTGTCATTTATCTGGTGTCTGAGTGGTTACATATATATACACATATGTGTATATATATATATATATATATATAAAATTTCAGCATTACAGTTAAAGCAGATAATGTTTCCATTTTTAAGCAATTTCTGACAATTGCTATATGAATCCTATATGAAACTCTGTATCACAATGCTGGCAAGTCTGTGTCCACAATTTTAAAATGTTACATTTATTGAGATTTATATAGTACACATATAGCAAAATAGTGAAGATCATTTAATCTGTTAAACTAAGTTTCAAACAATATTCAAGTTGTCGTCTTTTTTTCTGTCTTCCTGTCAATAACCTGTTGTGTTTCATTAGAATAATAATTTGAAAAACAACATAAGAAATTACTTTCAATTCAGTTTTGAAAAAGGCAATTCAATACTAAAATGTCAAGGTCAGTTATGAATGACATGTTTGCAAGACACTTCGTTTTGCTTTGTTTTGAAGTTCATACTCTAAACTGTTCATACTCCAATAATTATGCAAAAGTCTGTTAGAATGGTGTTATTTAGCTGTGTGAATGTGTGGGGATGTCAGATGTATTCTGTGCTAGTACAATATAGGAGGAATGTGTGTAGGGCTGGGAAGCAGGAGTTAGGATTCTGGCTTTGGCATTTGTTATTGCCAGGTTCTCGGATAAGTCTCTTTTTTCACCTCTAGCTTCCTCTGCTTAAAATCTTCATAATAAATATTCACTTTTATCTCAGTATTTTATGAAATGTTGACTTGTAAAGAGCGATAGGATTGTGAAATGTTATCACAAGCTAGGCAAATGCAGGCCATTGTCAGTGCTTACAACACCACAGCTTCAAACATTTGCTTATTTACAGTTCTAATATGTGGAATAAGTGGGAAAAAACACAGTGGATTTCCACCCAATCGGTACATTTGGAGCATGATACATATCCATTGGGAAGGTAAGTGAACACAATGAGTTAGGGAGCTAAATTTGTGGGATTTCCTGTACTGCATGAACTGAAAATGTGAAGGTGTCAGTAAAGTAGACAGCAAAGGTCAGAATATATGCATCTTCTAAACCTGTACTTTGAATTATCTATGTCCTATTTATAAATAACAACTTTTTATATAGAAGCTCAGACTGGAAACAAAGCAAACTCATAATTAATTACTAATTAAATACTTGGTCTTTATAAGCTATAAAAAAAGTTGAACTGGAAACTGCAAATTCTGTTGTCAATCTGTAGCAAATAATGAAGAACATCCAACTTTCTAAATAGACAAAACGTAAGCATCTCACATGCATGGACCAGTATATTTTATTCTTCAGTTTTCCTTTCTGCATTTCTTCTTGTACAGGAAAAAAAAATCAGTACTCTGTGTAGAAAGTTAACATAGCATCTGCTGAGGAGATAATGCCGTAGATTTAATTTCTCTTGTGTGTGAGCACATACTTGTGTTGTGGAAAGCCAAAATTAAGCCTAATATGTGTCCTGGTTTGTCCAGGCATGATCACCCCTTTCCCCTCCTTCTTCTGGAGTGGGAAGTGATGTAGGAAAAGGGACAAAAATCCTGAGTCACTGAAACTAAGGACCAGGGCTTGTCCAGACTTATTTTACTTCTGTTTACATCCTCTGGTAAACCAGGTATGTACACCTGGCTTGTGCTTACTTTGTGCCTATGTTTTTTCAAAATTTGGGTAAAGCAAGTTCCTGGCTTCACCTAATATGGTTAGTTTTGGCGAAGTGCCATTCTGCTTGGTTATTCTCCATTGCCCAATCATGGCTCTGGCAATTGATAAATACAAGTGAAGTTGTAAACCACTTGCCATGCCAGGCCATGCTTCACCTTGCCTTGCCTTGCTTTGCCTAGCCAAGCCTTCCCTTGTTGCCTTGGGGACCAGGAAGCCTTGCTGCTTCAAACCAGTTTTGATGCTTCAAGCTTGTCTACCTGGAAACTTTGCCGTGCCTCCTTTTACCAGGGAGGGGCATTAGTGCCTTCATGCTGCAGGCAAAAAGTCATTACCAAAAGCTGCCTAAAACTGGCCAGCCATAGAGTGAACAACCCTACCAGCAGGTAACAACAGCCGAGACCATGCAGAAGGGGTAGCACTGGAAGAGTCAAGTGCCCCCCAAGCAAGTTAGTGCTACTAGCAGTCAAAGCTATTGAAAGCGTTAAGTCGCTCCCAGTCTGAGCACCTGCATATAGAGACCTCACTGCAGCCTGCACGGTGAGAGAAGGCAAATTACTGCCAAGCTGCAGGACATCGTGCTTGCCTGCACACTTGTGAACGTCCATGAGGAGTCCAGAGCCCTCGGAGGGTCACTGTCTGCCCGAGAGAGATCAAGACCAGGTCACAAGACTGTGCAAGTCCCAGCACCCTTCCAGAGTCCTGGGAAATCCCTAAAAGCTTCCAACAGTTATCATACCACTGACAGCACCCCTCCAAGTGTTCCAGGTACTGTCTGGGACTACAATGCAACCCCTGAGATCTGGAGATACTTATTTGTGAGTAAATATACTAGAAAGCCTCTTTGTAATATTAAAGCTCTTTGCTTTGGTTCTGTTTGCCTTGTGCCTTAGCAGGGAGGAGCCTCTTGAGTCCCCCTATAGGGGAAGCAGCATATTGCACCTCAAGAATCTCCAGAAGCCTACTGTTTGTATTTTGCTAGTTCTACTAAATTGTTTGAAATTGTTTGGTACTGCCTTATGCATTGTACATATTCTGTAATCAATCTGCACAACTGAGCGTAAAATGCCCTGTAAATAAGTTAAGAAAAAGAATTGCTGTATTAATAAATAACAAATAATATTTTTATTAATTTCATAATTCCTCATGATAATAGCTGTCATAACAACCTGGTGTCTGTTGTGGGGCACTCAGAATCCCTTCTTCCCCCCTCTTCTGTCTCCAGAGGTTTGAATGGGGGAAGAAGAAGGCATGAAAACTGTTTTCCCCACCCCTCCTCCTTGCAGGCTTGAAGGGGAAGCAGCAAAAGTCACCCTTTTCCACATGTTTACTGACTTGAGGGAAAGCCTGCACTAGAATCAGCTGGTGATTGGCTGAATTCTACACACACAGTATATATGGCAAGTGGACACATTGTGTAGGAAAAGTTATAGAGTGAGGGGGAAAGTTCAGACTCCCTGCTTTTGCGAAGTTCCTATTTTTGCACCATTCTGTGCAGTCCTGCTCTTGCACAGTTCATGTTCACAGGTGTTCACAGGATGTCAGGGGTTGGAAGGGATACAAAGAGATCATTGAGTCCAACACCCCTGCCAGAGCAGGACTATACAGTCCAGCTCAGGCCACACAAGAATGCATTCAGATGGGCCTTGAAAGTCTTCAGAGAAGGAGAATCCACAACCTCTCTGGGGACCCTGTGCCAGTGCTGTGGGACCTTTACAGTAAAGTTTCCCCTTGTGTTGAGGGGGAACCTACTGTACTGCTCCTTGTCCTATCATAGGATGCAAGTGAGAAGAGCCTTTCCCCCCACTCCTGACCACCAAATCTCAGGTATTTATAAACATTTATTAGATCCCCACTCAGTCTTCTCCAGACTAAAAATCCCCAGGTTTCTCAGTCTCTCCTCATAAGGCAGTGCTCCAGTCCCCTAATCATCCTTGTAGCACCCTGCTGGACCCTCTCCAGCAGATCCCTGTCCCTGTCCCTGTTAAACTGGGGAGCCCAAAACTGAACACAGTACTCAAGATGGGGTCTCACCAGAGCAGAGTAGAGGGGGACTAGAACCTCCCTTGATCTGCTGGATACACTCTTCTTAATACGCCCCGGGATCTCCTTGGCCTTCTTGGCCACAAGGGCACATTACTGCCTCATGCCAGTCCCCCAACAAGTCTGCAAGTTCAGCAAGTCCTTAGGTCCATTCAACAGAGAGCTGCCAATGGCACCCAGACCTGGTTTCTCTTGGACCACACCACATCCTGACTTCTTGCTTGAAACCCCAAGCCAGGGAACACAGCAGCAGTTTGACTTTTTTCCCTGTGCTGCTGGACAGTGCCTTACCACAATCTTTTGCCTCATGGAAGCTATATCTGAGACACTTTGACTTGGCAGGTTTTATTAGTATGGGACTTAATGCCGCATGGATCCATGACTGGATATAGGTTGCAGTTTCAGAGGCTGCCGCAGAGAAATTCATCAGGGATCATTGCTAAAGTCTTACTCCACCTCTGTGAGTAAAATCTGTTCCCCTATGTTCTCTGCTTAGTCTAATTTATAAGTGGAGTAGAGCTGTCTTGTAGCTTAGCCTTTTCAATTTTCTGACTTTCCTAAACTACTAAATTTGGCCATAAGCATCCTTGAGGAGATTTCCCAACTGAATTAGAACCTGTAAATAAACCTTAACTAGTTCTGTATATAGTTTGGGGGTGGGGACTTTTGGGAAAATAAAAACAATTCTATTTTTAGAATTCCTGTCTTGGCAAATTAATCCCCAACCAAACCAGTATCTTGCAAAAAATACTCTGTCTTATTTGCAGCTCCCTATATAACTGTAGTATAATCTGGAGCCAGAAGTGAGGATAGGAGTAAAAGTATTTTTTTAAACAGACCTTTATGACTTCTTTGATCAGTGATTCACAATCATTTGGGAAATTATTGTTACTATGATAAAAGGGTTCTAGGAATGATACAGAGATTTCAACACATTAGCCTCAGCTCAGCTACATGAGAACTACAAATTTTTGTCCAGGATCTGTGTAGTTAACTCCTCTATTTGTTAGTTTTCTACAGAAGGGAAGGAATGCACATAGAATCACGATATTCTTTCTGTGCTTAGTGTTCAAACTTTTTCTTTATTCCTCTCCATTTTATACCTTTTGAGTTGCTTTTTTTTTTTATTGTATACCTTTCTGCTCTCCATACTGTGCCTTTCTGTTCTCCTCTCTTCTAGATTTTTCTCTCCAAAATAAATCACTTTTCTAGACTTACCCATTTCCCCAATTACTTCTCTTATTCAGTCTCTTTGAAACACCTTAGAATCCCTTTACCAACAAAATACCAACAAAGATACGTTAAACAATATTTTTGTTTTTCCTATCATCATCTGCCAATCACATCAGTTAGGCTTGAGCCCTACTGCACCAACAGTTTGTCAAAATCTGGAAATTTGTAAATATTTTCTGGAGAAAGCAGTGGAAATATCAGTTTTGCTGGTGCAGTACCTAACAAGGCAGTCTTAATGTTACAGAAAATGTCAGGCCTGTCAGCCACAACTCCAATGTCTATGAGAGAAAAAAAATCTATTTATTACAATAATTAATTACTCTGGTAATAATTCGCATAACTTGTGGAATGATAACACTTTTAGCTAGGTTTATTAGATTTTTTAGATTTTGAAATAATTAGAAAACTGAACGTACATTCTGATTTATTTTCTTTAAATAAAATTGTCCTTGTTTTAACTTGCTTTAATTACCTGGGGAGGCAGAGATCCTCACAGAACTAAACAGCTCTAAATACAATGTGATTTCCTGAGGTCATCAAATATTGATAAGATTGTTGTTGCCATACCAGAAGGAGTCAAGTAAAAGTAAAGAAGCTTTTAACTATACCTGATAATCATACTGCAATTACTTTTCCAAACAAACCCTGATTCTCCTTGTACAGCTTTCTGCTTTGAAATAGTCCATATGTTTCAATCTGAGTTTTCTGGAGACTATTTGTTGTACTATTTTTTCTGACCATGACAGTTTTTTCTGGCACTGAATATATTTTCCCTTGGGCTCAAGCCTGCATGTAGTCATGAAAATATTTTGCTTTGGAGTTAGATCAATAAGATTTACTTTGTTTGCTTTTATGTGGTGCTTTTGTATGTTTTTGTAGGTAGTACTGAATACTTTTTGTATTAAATATTTTCTGTTGCTGAAGCTGCCAGTTGCCCATCACATATGTCAGCTTAGAGGTAGTGGTGTGGTTTATTTCCAGTCTCATTTTGGTAATCAGCATTTGTCATCCACTGTAATATTTGTAGAAAAGCCTGATAGCTTGTATTTATCTGTCAGTTAAAGAATCAAGTAGATATTTTAGAGGAAATGAGTGAAAGCTGCTAAAAATGGAAATTGACAGTTACAGTCTGCCTTTATATTGGGCAAAAGTCAGTGGGTCTACCAAAGACTGGTTATTGGCCTATGTAGACCTTGGTTCTAGTCAAGTATAGCAGTTGCTGTCTAGAGCTCTGTATTGATTAAGACCTGAATTAAAGCTTGTAGGACTAGTTGTTGGTGGCACAAAGAATATCCTCACCTAAGAGTATTATACTCTTTCAGTGCTGAGACTGATTCTAAGACACCGAAAATGTCTTTGAATCATAGAATCTTAATATCACTGACCCCTGGAAGGAACCCCTGAAGGTTTGTCAAACCACCTGCTCAAAGCAGTCTTGCTCTTATAATTTGATAAGGTTTCTCAGAGCCTTATCCAACTGGATTTTAAAAACCTCTAAAGGTGGACACTTTATACTCACAAAACTTGTTCCAATTCCTACATAGTCTTATTATTTGCTCTTTTTTCTGTTTGAAGTCAGTCACAATTTCATATGCTCAAACTTGTGACTACTGTCTACTGTCCTTCTGCTGTGCACCTCTAAGGAAAGTTTGGTTCAATCTTCTCTACAGTCACACCTCAGCTATATGAAGAGACACTATTCTCATCTTCGTGCTACACAAACTCTTCTGTCCTAGCCTCTCCTCTTCAAATGCTCCATCTTCCTAACCATCTTCCTGCCTCTGCTCAGCATTGCTCTATTTTGGGCTGGGAAGTCCCAAACAGCACAGTAGTGCAGATACAGCCTTACAAATGCCAGAGGGGAAAGTTTCTTTCCTCGGCCTGCTTGATTGCACCCTTCAGTCAGAGACAGGGGATCTAGGCCCTTTATCAGATGGAAATAAATATCGAGGGGGAAAGCAAATGATTGGAAAAACAAGTAATTTTTTTGTTTCCAGATCCTAAGAAGATTTTTTTGTAGCTTGCTTATTATGATAGGGTTTGGATATGAGGTTAGTAAGCGTGCACCCGAAGTCCACGAGGTGGTGCTAGAGAAGGGACAGGCTTAATTATGTGCGTGAATTCTGGAGCGGTATGTTAACGTCTTTTTCCTCAGAACCTCATTAGCCCATGTATTTTGCCAGGAGCAATGAAGGGAGGATCTGGTAGAGAATCTGGTCCTTTGCAGATAATTATATATACAGGGAATATGAGGTGTCACATTTTAAGCACAAGCATTGGAGGAATTTTTCCTGCCTGCTGTTTCTTCGTTTAGACAAATAATGGACAAATACAATCAAAACCAATGTGACATTAAAAAAAAAAAAAAAAAAAAAAGCNTTTTTATCTAAATGCATCAACACTTAAGACAGAAGTACAAGATAGGCATATATTCTGTCTATTGTATTAGCAACATTATCACACCATCCTATCAAAGAAAAAAGGAAACTTGTCTTCAGATGATGAGTGACTGGAATGATGAGAACTTCAGACCAGGGAGGCGGCATAAACAAGTGTTTGTCCATGATGCGGTGTGTTACTAAAGACCTTCAGTAGAAAGTGTCTGATCTGGATTGCTTCCCACGTTTTAGTGTAGTTGCAGCTGCATTAATGCTGAATGGTTACATTTTGTTTAGACTGGAAAAGTATTCATTGCGCTGCAATTCCAAGTTGTAGCTCTTTTGGCTACCCGTAATGAAAGTGGTGTCTAATAGCATATACTAGGCACATATTATTTCAGAGCTTAGCAGGGCTGACTGCCAGCCTCTTTCTTTAACATATAATGTTTTTTCCTAAAGATGTGGTTCCCTCTCTTACATACACTGCTTTGGTTAGCTTTTGTCAGGTTAACTAGTGGAAGGATCACATCCTTCATAGTTACCGATATTCTTCTCACAAGTTTTATTCTAAGAAATGTGGTCCAAGTATTGGAAACTACATATGAGGAATACTTGCATTACATTGTTCTGCAGCAGAAAACACAGTATTTCCTTTAAAGAGCAGCTTCTGAAGAGGAGAGAAATAACAGCTAAATATTTGCTTTAGTATTTTAACAAAAATCTGCTAAATTAAATTTAAAGTATATCAGTACTGTTTCAACAATAAACTGGAAAATAGTAATTATACATTTCATAACCAGGAGTTAGATGCAATGGATAAATGGGTTTTCTACTGTGAAGTGTTTGAGGCTGTATTTTTCTAAATCACTTACTGGCTTTCTTCTTCTAATTTTAAATGAAAGTTCTACATGTTGTAGCCTGAGGCCATGAGCTGCCCATGACTGAATGACAGGACTGACCCTTACTCCTTTTAGAGAGTAAGAATTAAAATACTGCACACTGATTGAAAGTTTAAAGAGAGATTCTATTTACTTATGCATATATGCAAAAGGCAACCAGTTAGAATGGGCATATCCACAAGCTAGGCCAAATTAATCTAGAATCCTCCAACTGATAGCAGGCCATAAGAAACACTTCCCCCACCCCCATCTTAGGCCTACAAAGCATCTCAAAATGCCAGAGAGTGGCCATCTCCCCCACACTAACCATGAGATAAGAAGGAACACACTTTCTTCCTGGAGACAGATGTGAAGGCAGGAGAGGAGAAGGTAAAAAAAGCAGTATCAACTGGGCACTGTCTTACAGGCTGTGATACTGAAAAGTTGAATATCATATTATAACATCCTGGGGTGTGTAACATCTGTCTCCTGCGATGGGTCTTGGTCTCTGTAGCCTTGTAAAAGAAAAAACTTCTCTGCAAATCCTCAGATACTCAAATTAGTAGCTATTTGGAAATTTCAGTCTGAAGAGTTTTTAGGAGCAAAATAAGAATCTAGGAAGGATTTGCAACCAGAAATATTTAACATGTTTTCCTGTGAACATTCATAGTTACAAAGCTGGCTAAATTTACTCTGTTTTCTGAGGAAAAATTGTCAAATTACATTTTCCTAGCAAGATTCCTACCTGGAGCCTGGGTTAGGGCTGCTGCTAGGAAAATTCCTAGCCTGGTGCACTCTGCAGACTACTACCCATTATTGATCTTCCATGTAGAGGAGAATAAAAATCCTAAGAGACTTCAGGGCCTTGGGACGAGTGGTACAAGACTCAGGGGCACAAATCATCTTCTCTTCTGTCATTCAAACTGATGGCAGAGACACTGGATTACGCAGTCTTTTAATAAATGGCTCTGTGAATGGTGTCACCACCATAAATTTGGGTTCTTTGACAATGGTATGATTTATACAGCACCAGGATTGTTGACACCAAACAGGAGACACCTCTCTTGAAGGGGGAAGGGGGTCTTTGCGGAAAAGATTGCAGGGCTAGTTGATAGGGCTTTAAATGGCATGTGAAAGGGAGAGGGGGACAAAGTCATCAGGCTTCCGTGTGGCAAGGTGTGGGAGAACAGACCTGTGTGGGAGCAATGGGGGATTAGTAACAGCTCTCAACCTGATGACCAGAAGCATCCTGGGGACTAAATAATGCAGTCAAAGTCTTGCAGAGATGAACCAGATCCATTTCAGGCAGTAGATGCCAACAGTGAAACATCACATGGTAATCCATGTGGTAGTGATGACATGAGGCAGATAGCTACAAAGGTATCTGAGTGTGAACAGGTAGGATCTGACCCCAGGGTTGATGTAGAGACTGAGAAAAGAGTGCCCAAAGAACAGAGTAAGGGAAAGTCAGTCAGTAAGTCATCTCCAATAGAGGCACAACTGAAATGCCTCTACACTAACACAAGGAGCATGGGGAACAAACAGGAAGAATTGCAAATAAGTGCAAGTCTCCAGGGTTATGATGTCATTGGCATCACTGAGACATGGTGGGATGGATCTCATGATTGGAGCATAGGGTTAGATGGGTATAGACTCTTCAGGAGGGACAGGCAGGGGAGAAGGGGAGTGAGTGTTGCTCTCTACATCAGTGATAAACTGCAATCTGCAGAGCACCACCTGGGGATGTCCAACACAAAACCAGACAGGTTATGGGTAAAGGTTAAAGGGAAGGCATGGGAAGGAGACACCATAGTAGGAGTCTGCTACAGACCTCCTGCTCAGGAAGATGAAGCAGATGAGGCCCTTTACAAACAAATAGGAGAAGCTTCATGCTCACAGGCCCTGGTACTCATGGGGGATTTCAATCACCCTGACATCTGTTGGAAGGACAACACAGCACAGCACCAGCAATCTAAGAGGTTACTGGAATGCATTGATGATAATTTTCTCTTCCAAATGGTAGAGGAACCCACAAGAAAATGTGCTGTGCTGGACCTAGTGCTCACCAACAAGGAGGGGCTGGTGAGTGAAGTAAAGCTGAAGGGTAGCCTTGGATGCAGTGACCATGAAATGGTAGAGTTTAAGGCATCAAGGAGAGTCCACAGCAAACTCACTGCTCTGGACCTTAGAAGAGCAGACTTCAATCTCTCCAGGGACCTCCTTGGCAGGATGCTATAGGAAAAAACTCTGGAAGGAAAGGGGGCCCAGGAAAGCTGCTCAATGCTCAAGGATAACCTCCTCCAGGCCCAGGAGCAATGCATCCCAAAAAAGAGGAAGGCAGGTAAGAATGCAAAGACGCCTGCATGGATGAATGGAGAATTGGACACACTTAGACACAAGAAGAAAGCCTACAGGGAGTGGAAGCAAGGACAGGTAACCTGAGACAAATACAAAGAAGTTGTTCATGCAAGCAGAGATCAGGTCAGGAAAGCTAAAGCACAGCTGGAGTTGAATCTGGCTGGGGACATTAAGGGGAACAAGAAGAATTTCTTTAGGTATATCAGTGAGAAAAGGAGGACTAGGGAGAATGTGGAACCCTTCCAGAAAGTAAGTGGAGNCGGGGCCTGATGAGATCCACCCCCGGGTCCTGAGGGAACTGGCAGATGAAGTTGCCAAACCACTGTCCATTGTATTTGAAAGGTCATGGCAAACTGGTGAAGTTCCTGCTGACTGGAAAAGGGCAAACATAATGCCATTGTTCAAGAAGGGAAAAAAGAATGACCCCGGGAACTACAGAGCAGTCAGCCTCACCTGTGTGCCTGGCAAGATCATGGAGCAGATCCTCCTGAAGGCTCTATTAAGGCAAATGGAAAACAAAGCAGAAGTGATTGGTGGTAACCAGCATGGCTTCACCAAGGGCAAATCATGCCTGACTAATTTGGTGGCTTTCTATGATGAACTCACAGCAGCGGCGGACAAGGGAAAGGCAACTGATGTCATCTACCTGGACCTGAGTAAGACACTTGACTCTGTCCCACATGACATCCTGGTCACTGAACTGGAAAAATACAGACTAATGGGTGGTGCACTGCTGGATAAGGAATTGGTCTGGATGGTTGCATGCAAAGAGTGGTTATCAACTGCACAATGTCCACCTGGAGACCAGTGACAAGTGGCATGCCTCAGGGGTCAGTGCTGGGACCAGTGCTGTTTAACATCTTTGTCAGTGACATGGGCAGAGGAATCGAGTGCACCCTCAGCAATTTTGCAGATGACACCAAGCTCTGTGGCACAGTTGACTTGCTGGAGGGCAGGGATGGCATCCAGAGGGAGCTGGACAGGCTGGAGAGGTGGGCCCAGGCTAACCTCATAAAATTCAACAAGGCCAAGTGTAAGGTCCTGCACCTGGGTCGCTGCAATCCCAAACAAAAATCCAGGCTGGGTGGCAAATGTCTGGAGAACAGCCCTGAGGAAAACGACCTGGGGGCCTGGGTTGATGAAAAGCTCAACATGAGCAGGCAGTATGTGTGTGCAGCCCAAACAGCAACTGTGTCCTGGGCTGCATCAAGAGCAGCATTGCCAGCAGGGCAAGGGAGGGGATTCTCCCCCTTTACTCTGCTTTCGTCAGACCCCACCTAGAGTACTGTGTGCAGTTCTGGAGCCCCCAGCACAAGAAGGACATGGAACTGTTGGAGAGAGTCCAAAGGAGGGCCACGAAGATGATCAGAGGGATGGAGCACTTCTGCTATGAGGACAGGCTGAGGGAGTTGGGACTTTTCAGTTTGGAGAAGAGAAGGCTTCAAGGACACCTTATAGTAGCCTTCCAGTATCAGAAAAGGCCCTACAGGAAGGCTGTGGAGGGGCTGTTCACAAGGTCTTGTAATGAGAGGACAAGGGATAATGGGTTTAAACAGGAAGAGGGAAGAATTAAACTGGATATTAGGAGGAAGTTCTTTACAGTGAAGGTGGTGAGACACTGAAATGGGTTGCCCAGAGAGACTGTGGCTGCTCCCTCCCTGGAGGTGTTCAAGACCAGCTTGGATGAGGCCTTGAGTAACCTGTTGTAGTGGTAGGTGTCCCTGCCTATGGTGTGGAGTTGGAACTAGATGACCTTTGAGGTCCCTTCCAACCTAAACCATTCTATGATTACCATCTTATATCTCAAATCTGAAACAAAATTACCACTGTTGCTTTCCTTACAGGCTCCTGTCCCTTAAGTGGTTTCTAAAACAAAAAACCCAAACACAAAAACACAAAACACAAAAACCCAAAACCCAAAACACAAAAACACACTTGTAAAAGGAAAAAAATCTTAATCTAACCATAATTTAATACAAATTCAATGACGTTCTTACATTGTTTTTTTTTTTTTTTGCTGATGCCAGCAGTTATGATTTAATTTGTATGCTTTGTGCAAGGGTTTCGATGGGTCACCATCATCATCTTACCATCTGTCATTTAGTATAGTGAGCACATTATAAATAATAAATGCATGACTATGAAGTGTTAGTGTATCATTTAGTGAAATTATTGATGCATAACTGAATTTATTTGTACACAACATAATAGTATTAAAGCAAAATTAATTCTAGAGCAATGTGTGCTGAAGTCAGTATTTAGCATTTGGTTTTTTTCTTCCCATTGACTTCACTAAACTCTTAAGAGATCCTGAAGTTGTAGGTACTATTCAGGAAGCAGCAGTGGAAGCAACAGAATGATTTTAATTATTTAATGAATACAACAAGCTCAGCAGTGAAACTCCACACTGCTAGCAGGGTGAAAAAAAAAGCCAGACAAAATCTCCTAAGGTTTCACAGACCTTTGGAATTTGCACAGAATAATTCCTGCAAGTGTTATGCAACTTGTAAGCTGTTCCTCTGCAACTAAGCAACATCCTCTTGGCATTAGTGCCTGATATCTATCACTTACACATTCACGTTCCCAAATGACTTGCATGAAAGAAAATTGGCACTAAGTCATGGTGGGATCTTATGCACAGCAGTGGAGAACCAGATCTTTAATATCCAGTGATCCTGTGTACACTTTTAGTTTGTCTCTTCTTGTATTTCAAATGTTTTGTGCCTTGCAGGTCTATGTTTAACTATCAGCATCTTTAATTTCGCACTGACAGACCCCGCTGATAGAAAGCAGGACTCTGACTGCTCCTCCAATGTCCCCACATAAGCACCTAATATTTATTTTATTCAATCATCATGAACATTTAATGACTTTTCAGGTGCTGTTCTCTGCTCTGTTTTGCAGCTGAGCATAATTGCGTTTCTCTCTCTGTGATTCAGAGATGGAAGCCAAAGTCTGTAGAATTTTCTGCTACTGTTCCCAGGCACCTGTTATGTCGCATGAATTCACCTTGCTATCTCCCTTTGCTTCCAGATTGTGTACATGGTCTGTCTACATTTTCTTATAGAGCTGCCATGCTAGAAAGATGCTGGAATTGTGTAGTGGAGTACATGGGTGGACTTGGAGCTACAGGGGTAGGAAGATGTGTCTAACCTTCAGCCTCTTTGTTTTCAGTTAGAGTTGAGACACTTTTTCCACTGCTTCCCCAGAGTCAGCCAGTCAATCAGGACATGCAAATATGCATTTAATAACTTCTAAATGTTTTGTTCTCAAGCTTAGGCGAGCTTATAAGAGATATTTTTAACAAAAGTAAAATGTTTACTACATGAAGAACTAACTCTGCTTCACATTTCCTATCCATATAAGCATCCTTACTTATATCCCCTGTGTATTTTTTCCAGTACAGAAGAATTCAACTCCTTAAAAATGCAATTGTGCAGAAAAGGCACATAAAGACTGATCAGTTAGTATATTTTTTTAACTTAGCCTTCCTCTTTTCCTATTGAAAGCACAGACACAGAAGGAAGTTACTTACGTAAAATGGTGACTAAATAAATTACAGAAGAAGTAAAAATTAAGCAAAAATGGAAATAAGTTGATCTCAACCTTCCTTCTCTTGTGTTAGATTACAATAGGAGTTGCATGGAAACTTAGGCCACTGAAAGGCAGGCAAGTTACTTGTCCTATAAATAGAACACCTTGAAGTAAAAATTTTTGTCCTGGTTGGGTTCTTTGTTTTCCACCTTGCGAATATCAAGTGAGTCATCATTCACACACAGGTAGTAACTTGTATCTTCATAGCACTGGAACTGCACTGAATCTCCTAGGTAATGCATGATGAAAAAGTGGCTTTCTTCACTCAGCTATGAAAAAAACACAATGTAAAGAACATGTTATTTTTTATAGCCTTTCTACAAGGTTTTGTGTGACAAATATTCACTTATGTTGCTGGCCGGCTGAATTTTTAACTATTTCTCTAGTGACCAGCTTCTGGATGAATCTTTGGCAACACCTAATCATTGTGGGACAGATTCTGTAATAACTATGAATAAAATAATACTTGTGTCCTTCAAATGACTGAGTATTTTCAGACTCATAGCTTCATTTCTTTGCTTCATGAAAGGACAAGCACAGTTTTCCTCTGGAGTATACCTGTTACTGTGATAAGTTCAGATTTTCACCTAGTTATTTTCATACTACAAACCTACCTTGTCAACTGCACTTAGCAAACAAATGTCAATCCACAATTTTTCTTGCCTGTTTTGGAGTAAAATTAGAAAGCTACAGTACCATTTACTTTTAAATAACTGTTCTTTTACCTACAGCTTTCTGTATGTGTACAAATTCCAAAAGGCTTTTACAAAGATCCATCTTTGGAGGAATGGCTATTGTGAAAACAGACCTTCCCTGTCTATGGATATGGTTTGGCTCTCTAGGCATCTCAGAGTAATAATGGAAAAACAGTTACCAGAAAACATGATGCCATAGAGAAAAGAACGTGTGCTCAGATGTAGCATTTGAAACTGTAAGTCCTGGAGAGCAGTAGCCCTGGTAAATCTGGAAAAGCTAGTAATCCTATTGTGCCAAGGTTGTGCTGAACTTTCCCAAGACCTCCAGCATACACTGGGACCCATGATGGATTATGTAACCCACACCATGTTCAACATAGACTACAGGGCAGTAAATACAAGCACACCTGCTGAAATAGAGGGCCCAATGTGTGACTGTACAGAGCTGGCTGGAACCCCTGAAATGTGAGTAGCAAGTACCTGCTCCTAAGTGTGTGCACTGACAGAATAACTGAAAAGACTGAATAGTCTGCTGCTGCTAATAGTAAGAGCTAATTTAACAAAAGTTTCTCTCAACTCATCCTCTTTTCAGGAGGCAGAGAATTTATAGTATCTTTTGGGGAAGATGGTAAACAGATGTGTTGTAATCAAATTATTTAATCTGCTCTTTTGAGTGATCTGTTTAACAATCTCATTATACCCACAAGACAGTTCTATAAATGAGACTAGTCATTGTGCGCAATGCTTGAGGGGATGTCTAAAATAAAAACAAAGGTTTTTGAAAAACCAGGATGATATTAGAGAGTTCCAGCTATGCTAGAGATTTCTGCATGGCAAATAACCACCTCTTTGTGGAAGGAAGAGCATGTCCTTTCAGCCCACATAACAACAGAGGATAGAAAGAAAATGTCTTGCAGTTATTGTGGAGTACATACAAGTAACATGAGGATACATCTCCTATATTAGGAAAGCTATAACACGAAGCGGTTAAAATATTCTGTCCTGATCAAACCAGTGTAATAGCAGAGTACCTTCAACTTCAGTCCAAAAGTTCTGCTTTGAAAAAATGCTACTAAGGAAGTTGAAGACAATTTGTCTTTAGCAAAGAAATAACATTATAGGGACTCAGAGTAGTAATAAGGACATAGAAATGGAATAAGAGTACTTGATAACTTTGACTGCAAGAGAGAGCAGACAAACCAAACCAACACCACAAAAAAACCCAAAACCACAACAAACAAACAAGGAAGAAGAAAGAAAACCTGCAGAAGCAAGAAAAGGGATTAATGTTTGTAATGCAGACATTCACCCTGGAGCAAGGGAAACTTTAATGGGATCTAGTAAATGTGAAACCAAAATAATTATCTGCTGCAAAAGCAGATCAAGACGCAAAAATTAAAAATTCCTACTGTATCTGCATGAAATGATGGAAAATTAGATGGTGAGCCACTACAGGAAGATAGTTTGGGAAATGATATTGTGTAACTGGGAGAACAAAGAGGTACTGGGAAGAGAAGTGTATCCTAACACTATTAATAATGAGAATTGCGGCAGGTAATTGGAGAAAAGGGTGTTTTCAGGAAGTCATTACAGATGACTTCCTATTTCAGCCTGTTAAGAAGGTTGATGAGAAAAATCTGAATAGAATATGGTGGTCTACTGCCAGACAGTTTGCCCTGAGGACAGCTCCTATGGCAGCAGGCATGCCTGAGAGATCAGGTGGAAGTTTCAAGAAAAGAAAAGAAAAAAAAAAAAAAAAGTAGCTGGTTTACAGTTATAGCTACAACTTTCTTTCCCATTGTATTTAAATGAAGAACGAATTTATAGCTCAGGTTTCACACAGTGGCAAAATACATACCTTTATTCATGTTGCACTGGGCATTCACAATATACTTGTGGTAGCATATGCTCATGTAAGAATGTTGTTCACAGGTTAAAGATAGTATCTTGTGGAATGTCACTGATGGGAGCCACAGAGAAAGATGTGAGAGTATTATCTGAGTTTTGAATAAATAAGACTCAGAATTATTTAAACTCAGTTTGTAAAATGCACAATGAGTGCATCCCCAAGCCGAATTCAACTTCTGCTCTCTAAACCAGGAAGCTTTTAAAGGAAAAGATATGAAGACTCTCTAAAACAGAACAAATTATGTTACAATGCCATGATAGGTTACATGCAAAGATATACAAGGCATACTGCAGTCTGGATTTTGTCTTAGAGGGGACAAAGAAATTTGCATACGATCAAAAGCTGCATGAGCTGTACAATGATGATAAGCAAACTAGTAAAACTGAGCCATCACCTCAACTGCATCAAGGAAGCTGTGGACCTTGGAAAGTATTACAAAGTTATTATATTGCACTTTGGAATTTGCAACTAAAACAAGGTTGATGACACACCAGTGTTTTGGCTGCTGCTGAGCAGAGCATGCACAGCATCATGACATATTTATCCCACTCTGCCCTAGCAAGTAGTCTGAAGGTGGACAAAAGACTAGGGTACACAGCAAGGACAACTGTCCCAGACTGGTCAAAGGGATACTCTGTGCCATATAATGTCATAGTGAGCCATAAAGACTGGCACAGAGGATAAAGATGGTACGGCTTCAATTTTTTTTCTTCCAAGGACACATTCAGACTGATACTGGCTCAGCATTGATCTGCTTATGGGAGGCGATGAGTAAGTATTTCTGTATCACTTGAGGTTTTCTCTAACCTTTAGATATTATATTGTCTTTGTCTTGAATCCTAAATTTTCTCTGCTTCACTCTTGCTGTTCTTTCCCCTGACCCATTGTCAAGGGTGGGATTGAGTAGCTACATAATTTCAGTCCACACACTTAAGGAAATTGCTGATTTTTTATCAAATAGCTGCAAGACAAGAAGGGCATGAAACAGTAGAAGTCTAGTTGAGAACATGGGATCATACCAAGCTATTAATGCCAACAGTGAACACTAAATGAAACTCATTTCAACATCATATATTAGGTGTTTATAGAAATGACTGGGACTAATATTTTCCTGTGCATGAGTGTCCCAGTTTCACTGGAATAAAATGAACTTTCTTCTTATTAGCTCATACACAGCTGTAGTTTGGATTTAGGACAAGAATAATATTGAAAACACACTGATGTTTTAGTTGCTGCTGAGCAGTGGTCATCCCAAGTTAAGAAATTTTCAGCTTCTCATGGTTGGTTGGTTTGTTGGTTTTGTGTGTGTTTTGTGGGGTTTGATTGATTGTTTGTTTTGATTTTCATTTGTTTCTCTCACCTGTGCCACTGGTTGGGGACTGAGCAAGCAGATGTGTGGTGCTTAATTGCTGGTTGGGGTTAAACTAAGACAGTGGGCTACAAGTGACAAAGTTTGTAAAAATAATCTTTCTTTTGTGAAAAAGAGACCATATTTGCTATCAGGAGAATTATACATAAGGGGAGGGAAACATCCCATCATTGTCAACATGTTGTGGCGAGATTGCTGTGAAAACAGCAGTGGTGGAGATGAAGTGAAGTACTGTTCTGTATCTTTTAATTCATATGGTTGTGTGGTTAACTGCATTTTCTTGTATGATATTATTAATTATTATAAGCATGTTCTATGACAGAGTTAAAATAATTACAGTCATAATTACAGGAGAGGCTTACTCTCCTGAACAAACTGCTGGGGTTGACCTCTCGAGTGCTGCTCCAGCTGAGTAAATGTGTGCACTGCATGAGGCAGTTACTGCATGTCCAACGCAAACAGTTTTCCACTCTTACCAGCATAGCATTGCAATAAATATTGCCTGTGTTCCACCTTAACCTCATCATAAGATGAGGTTACTTATAAAGTATTATTTGCTGTTAGAAGATATTATTCTTTTACTGTGATACTAACAACCTAATTAATAAAAATGTTTTAATAAATACTATGAAGTGTCTCTTCTCAAGCCTTGGTTACAGAAATGGAAATTTACAACACCATAGACAGCTTTTCCTGATGGTGTAACAGTAGGCGCCACAGATTCCCCTGTTTCTGGTAATTCTACTGGCAGTTTTCCAATTAGAAAGCCAAAATGCCTGTCTTTAAGACTTAGTATTTGGCAGAAATACCACATTGCAGCACCACATAGCTTTGTCATTGGCCGTAAGAAGTATTTCTCTATCTCAGCCAAGTATGCTCACATTTTTTCATCCTAAGGACAATGGCAACTGTATTCATCACACCATAAATCATCTCCTTATCAGAGAGCTTGTTCTAGACAGTTTATAAAGAATCTTATGATTCAGGCTTGACTAAGACTTTTGCCTCTTGGCCTAACTGGCTGTGATTCAACTGCAGGCTGCAGATTTCTCCCTACACAAGTGATTAACTTTTTTTTCCCCCTCTTCTTCTTGAAGGTATCACCAAGAAAACATGATAAATAGATCACTGTTTGACTTGTTAGGTAAATAATGGGTTCTCAGAACTAATTTTTCATTCTGATTATGTGTTTAGAGACATGGAGTGAAGAACAGGTCTCTACAGGCAAGTGTTACTGCTCTTCTTTCCAGCAGCTCCACAAAACTTGCAGTCTTTTGCTAAGAACAGCTCCACAGAAAAAGCTGCTGGGGAAAAGAGTGCTCAGCCTCTCCCACAACAAAGCCAATGACACTAATAGGAGCCCTGGACCTGCAACTGGACCGTGGTCTGGGAAGAGAGCATCCAATGAGCAGGATAAGCGCATGCCAGTTCCAGTAAATCAGCTTCACTGAAGCTCCAGCTTAAATACCTTTTCACTAATGCACAGAGCATGAGGAACAAGCAAGAAGAGCTACAGATGTGTGCATATCTGCAGGGCTATAATGTCATCAGCATGGCGGCATGGTTCCCACAACTAGAGTGTGGAGATAGATGAGTGTTAGCTTTTTAGAAAGACAGGCAGGGGAGAAGAGTGTATGGTCCTCTGCCACATCAAAGAGTTAATATAGCTCCACCTAGGCACAGAAGAGGAGACTGAGAGTTTATAGGTGAGGATTAAAGGGAAGGCAAACACATTTGACATGACAGTGGGGGTCTGCTACAGGCCACCTAACCAAGCAGACTGAGTGGATGAGGCAGTCTATAAACAGATTGGAGCAGCTTTGTGTCCACAAGCCTTGGTCCTTATGAGAGATTTCAACCATATCTGTTGATGGACAACACAGCAGAGCAACAGCAATCTAAGAGATTCCCAGAATGAATGTAAGACAATTTCCTTCTCCAGGTGGTAAAGGAATTTACAAGAAAAAGTGCTTTGCTTCACCTTGTGCTCATCAAGAAGTAATGGCTGGTAAGCAATGCAAAACTTAACGACAGCCTTGGCTGCAGTGACCACCAGATGACAGAGTTTAAAATGTTTGCATTCACTCTCTCTCATGCACAAAATGAACACTTTTTTTTTTTCATTTTATCATTCATTATATACCTGTTTGAAGTCAGGATCTTCATGGTTGCAGGTGTTCCTGTTGCATCTTTTCACTGAGGGACCATCTGGTTCTGAACAGGATGCTTTTAAAACCTGTTTTGACAACCATTAAGACTGTTAATTTTGTATTCATATTTTGTTCTTTTATTTCACAAATGTAGCACTAATTCTAAAGAAAACTAATTTTTTAAAAAAAAATCCTTTAATGCTTACATTCAAATTATGCAAGATTAGCAAACCGGTACAGTCTTGGAATGCTTCCATTAATAATGTTTTACCATTTGCTGCACAAAATTGACTGGGTTGAAAGCAAATGCTAAAGATGGTCTTTCAGATTGTTTAATGCTTAGATTCTGTTTTGCAGTGCAGCCAAGATCTAACCATATCATAAGAGAATACCAAAACTTTATCACAGATAAGAAGCTTTTTCACGTTCTGTATCAGAATTTCTGTTGAGGTTAAGAAAATCACTTGTATTCTGCTGGAAAAATAAATTATCCATAATCTTTCCAGGGTTTTTACATATTTGAGAGGCAGTGATCATGTCTTATCTCATTTTCAGGTATGAACTGCTTTTAATCATGTCAAGAAATTGGATATAACCTCATACTTTAAAATACACAATTTGGCTCCATTAGGGTTTAACACTCAGTTCTTTCCATGGTTTAGCGGAACAACTTTCAAACAACTACTTTGTAAATAGGTAATCTTTGAACCAGAAAAATTATTTTAAAACAGTTGCTCTTTCAAGGGCACAATGGAAAATCCCAGGGGTAAAATAAACAATAAATGTAATTGGTGTATCCTGCATCACACATTTCCCCAGCTAACTTCAGGAAATAGACTTCACGGATATTAATCTGTGAATTAAAAACAAATTAGAAACAGCAAATATTTAATTTCAGGAAGCATTCACTTGGTGATTTATGCCATCATGCATGACCAGTATTATATGAAGGGTCATTGCTTATCTTGGTATAACCTGTGTAAACAGAGCGTCTTAGAGCTTTGCCCTGCTTTAGAGGGCAAATTCCAAGACAACGTTCTTCTTCAGAAAGATTTTAATAAAATTTGTAATCCTCAGAAAAGGAAAACTGTCCTTGCTGCTCTTTCTACCATAAGCAAATCCTCACAAGACTGGAGAAAACAAGAACGCTCTGACAACAGATGGTCAGTGTTTAAAACAGGATACTGTGTTCAGCTGTATTTTCTTTTCATCACATTCCTTATGTTGTAATTTGGGTTGATCACAGAAAAACAATTTCATTCTTTAAGACATCTCTTTCCAAAGCAGAATTCCTGTTTCTTCCTGTCCTTTTATTTCCTGCATGGTTAAGCCTCCTTTTCCTCCACAGAGACTGGAACCCAACACCAGTGGTAGTTAGACAGCAGTCAACTACCTAACCCAATGATCTTTATCATAAACTACTTTAAATATTTCTCCAGGCAGAACAGAGGGAGCTATCCAGAACCTGTGAAATGTGGAAGGTGGCAAGTAAATAAAAATTAACCTTAAATGGTGTGTGGGGGAAATCGCCCTGTAGTTAAGAAAGAGCACCCACAAGTTACAAAAGAAATAAACTACTTACCTTCAGAGAAAGGTGCTTCTTACCCTTGCTCAATAGGACAAATTCATTAAGCTTTGATCTCTGTGTGAGGATCACCAAATTATTAGACTCTGTTTAACACAGAGGAGAATATTGCAATAAAATGTGTATCACTTTTAAAAATAAAACATAGCTGAAAATATTTGGTAAAGAAGTAACATTCAGGTTCACTTTACATTGATAAGCACAGAAACAGAAACAAACACTATCACTCTTGATGCCATTCTTTTCTGAAAACTATTTAAAGTCTGTGGCTTTACAATAGTATAGATTTGCCATATATTTTTCTCTGTATCTGCAGTTAGTATATAGAATATCAGTTACACATTAACATATATGCTACAAAGGTATATACATTAGTAGTTAACACATACAAGTAATATTCAAGGTTATGTAATATAACTGACTACGTAAACATCACTATGGAAATGTAGGATTTAGGATTTCTTGTACTTTTTTTTTTTTTTTACTTTATTACTTTATTTTCTTCATGTTTTCTGGTTCAAAATCTTTATATTATCATAATTGTGGGTTCATTGGATATACCCACTTTTGAGACATACTGCTTCTTCAGCTGCAGAAAAAAAGGCTATTCCTCCATCTGACAAACTAACAATACTCACTGCCTTTTGCTACCCCAAGGCCTCAGAAAAAACAAATTAATGTAATGTATTGCAACTGATATGGCATAAACTAGCATCATCTAGCAATGTCCATGACGTTAATAACTATCCAGGGATGCTATAGCTGTCTGACTATCTTGCAGATTTATGTCAAATAGTGCTACCTGTGTCATTAAAAATATGAAAGAGAACAGTAGTTGATCTGTTTGTTCATCATTGTAGCAACTGTATATGTGCTGGTTTGAACTAAGAGAGAATTTGAGTGAGAAATTAGACTCTTGGCTGAGAGAGGAAAACACAATATGTCACTTCACCAGAGCTTTACTGAGAAAGAAAAAAAAATTGTTTTTAAGTAGTGTAACCAAAACATTAGATATGTTTCAGACCACTCTGGCTGTGGCTGCTTCTCTTGCATGGTCTCCTTTGTCTCTGCCTTTGTAGCTAATTCTCAGTAACTCTAACTTCTTCCCTACTACTAATCCCCCTGGCCAATCTACCTCCGCTTATCTGCAGCATAAACAGGTGGTGAGATAAGATTGCAGAACGGGGGAAAGGTGGTAGGGGGTGGTTGGTTACCCCTCGTGGAGATTTTGGTCTCTGGGAGGGGTGTGGTGTTTCTGTATTACCTTTTCATTGTATATATCTGTAAATATCTGCTTGTATATTGTGCAAAGCTGTAAATATAAAGCTTCATTTATCAACTTCCAGTGTTTCTGAGTCCTAGCCAGGGTTTATATCAAAAGGGGGCGGGAGGGCAGGTAACTGCCAAACCACTACAGTATACAAGCTTTTCTGAAGTCAGGAAACTATGCATTAGCAAGTTAGGAAATTTATTTTTCACATTACCAAAGATACTGTTTGGCCTTTGAAGGATATTTGGAATGAGCACAACATACTTATCTCAATCAACTGATTTTAACTGCTCTAAACCCTGATTTTAGTTGCCCTAACTTAGCCTAACTGTAATGCTTTTGTAGAAGTCTTTCAAAGCAATTTTGTCTGAGCCAGCTACAGCATGAAAATAGCATACAAATCCTTGTTAAGAATGGAGACACACCCCAGCCTAATGTATTTTACTCATTTTACATGTGTATTCAGATAAATGTAGTAGAATGTAGAAGGTCTAAAATTCTGCCATTTTATTACTTTTTGTGACATCAGTTTAGATTGTCTCAGCCATAGTTGTCCAGCCATAGCATGTAAGAGGCACACCAGCAGCCAACACAGATGTCATATCCAAGTCACAAGGATTCTGAATTAGAGGCAAAAGTGGCAAAAAAAGAAGGATGCAGGAGTCCAACTAGTTGACAAGGAACATATGTCAATATGAGTTACATCCTAACTACCCTTGACTTTCTCCATCTGTAGAAAGTCTTGCAACTTGCTTCTATATTGCTTAGTGTGAGCAAATCCAAAGGAGTCTGTTTCCCTATCACCTGCAAAAAATTTGACATCTGGTCTATCAAGCAGATAGTGAATGGCAAGGAAAGTAAGGAACCTTTCCATAATTCCATACATGACACTTCCACTCTCTGACAGCCTTTGGATGAATTACCTAGCCTCTCTGGTTACTAAAACTTTACTAGAGTCTAAGGAGCAATTTTACATATTCATGCACAGGAAATGCTTTGAAATTAACTAAATGCAAGAAACCACTTCCTGATTGAGGTGTCTCTGAAATACAGATCACTGGAATTTAGGAGGGTATCACTATTTTAAATGGTTACCTAGAAATTTATGCTGGTTTGAGGCTAACTGGAATATTTTAATGAGAAAAAATAGATTGTAGGCTGTGAAAAGAAAACAGTGGTGATGTCTATTTCACTTGTAGGTTTGCTGAGATGTATAAAAACAATGACACAAACATGAATAAAGGAGTCAGTGTCTGTTTTTCTCCCTAGACTTCTGCTTTATTCACTGCTTGGATCTGTTCAACCCAAGGAATAACTCTAAACCCCTTGGTGATCCTTCCAACTCACCTTGCATGCAAGGCAGATTCTGAGATAAGAGAGGGGGGTGAAAAAAAAGGTGGAATGGTGGTTGGGAGCCTCTCCAGGGCACTCTGATTTCTGCGATGGGTATTGTGTTTCTGCATTACTTTTAACTTGTCTATTTATGTATATAGTTGTAAATATTTGTAATACATTGTAAATATCTTCTTGTATATTGTGCTAAGCTGTGAAAATAAAGCTTCATTCCTTAAATTCCAGCCAGGTGAGTCTAGTCTGGGTGAATTCAAAATTGGGAGTGGGGGTGACACGTAACTCCCAAACCATCACATCTTTATTTTGACACTTCAATTTAGGGCTAATTCAACTTGATTGAGTGCTAATTAAGCCCATAAATTAAGAGGAAGTTGTTTTGCCTTATTTTCTCTATTGTTTGGCCACTATTTATCTGTTAATCATTGGCTGACAGCCAAAATTGGTGCCCTTCTGTTTGATCTAGTATGGAGAAAGCTTAAAGGAGTGTCCCTGGACTTTGGAGATTATTGTCTCGTCTGAATTTGCTTTACTATTACTGAAACTATTACCAACTCCACTTTTAGTAAGTCAGGAAATATTACAACTGCTGCAATTTTTCAACATCCTTAATGAGAATAATTATACCAAAATCTGAACTTCCAGACCCCTGGAGCAAGTTCTACACATGTGCTGGTTTGAGGCTAATTGGAATATTTTAATAAGAAAAATTACATTATAGGCTGTGAAAAAGAAAACAGTAGTGATGTCTACTTCACTCATAGATTTACGGAGAGGTACAAAAGCAAGGACATAGGTAAGACAGCAATTCCTAATCTTGCCCCAGATTGTAGTTCAAAGGCCACATCTTGACCCCCAAAGATTCAGACTCTCTAGAAGGAACATCTGAAGCTTTATCTCCTGCAAAGGCAAAGGGAAAGACTAAGAGTGTTTCAAAAGAAGATTTAGAGGTAGGGTCCTCTGGTACACAAGAGGAAGAAGAGGAGAGACTCAGTCTTAAACATTTGACCAGTTTACATTGATCACAATACAATGATGAAAGGAGTTCCATGAGATTAGCTGCCAAGAAGGAAGATGGCTCTCAAGAGTTTAGGAATGATCTTAGGAAAGTTCTGTTAGGCCTGGAACCACCAGAGTAAGAAGTGGAAGAGAAGGATGATATCCAGGGCTCCAATGATCCCCTGAGAGAGGTCAGGGAAGTTAGAAAG
>VWZI01011954.1:0-22326 GCA_013396835.1 Psilopogon haemacephalus
GTGACTTCTGATATGTATGACACAATAAGGATGTTGCCCAGCTCTTACTGCATCTCTAACTTGTATAAACAATAGTTGCAACTGTCAGATTTTTGTTTCATGAAACAAGGCATCTTCAGTTCTTTTTACCACCCCTGCAGCATCTATCGAATCTGTAACAATGTTAACAGGAGCCTGTACCCAGTTTTGCAAAACCCAACAGATGACTGCTAATTGTAGCATTTGAAGGGTATCTTCTGCTGTTCCCCTAATAATATGCTTTTGCCAACAACCACCCTCCCTCCATACACATGCAGCAATTCTCTTTGCTTTACCAGCATCAGTATAAACTGTTTTCCCCTCTAGTGGGGTTGAGGATGCCTTCAGTCTTTCAATCCACCAAAAGCTACTTATCACCTGCCACAAAGGGCCTTTAGGGGGTCGTGTGTGTACAAGACCCATGAACCCTAATAATGCTTCTTGAAGTGGCAAAGAGTGCCATAAGCACCATTCTAGATGTTCATTTGCTATAGGCACAGTAATATCCACAGGTTCTTCTCCAGCAATTTCCACAATCCTTTGACGTCCCTTTCAGATTAACTCTGCTATTGCCTCTATCCTAGTTTGAATGCTGGTTTTAGGCTGCACAGAGGGAAATACCCATTCTAAAAGCGAAATATCTGTCCCACAAATTTTTTGTTTTGCTTTGTCAGTGGTGACAGTGATGGTGTTTTTAGCAGCGCCTCCCCTTTTTTCTTTTTGCCACTCACAAATAACAGCAAAAGGATGAGCGGGATGATTACAAGTTACAAGTGACAAGGGGATTTCTGCAAATCTTCTGCAGGACGCTGCACTGCGAATTTTCTGTGATATGCTTCGGAGGGCTTGCAATTGGTCTGTAGAGGATGTGAGTTGTCACTCTGCCTTTTTTTCATGCAAGGATGGCAAAAGAGGATCTAAATCAGCATTTGTAATGTCCATGCAGCTGCATATCCATCACCTGCATATCTGTCAGGGTGGATATTTGAACATCAAAGTTAACCTGGTTGTAATGCTCCCATGGTCTGCATTTGTTCGTTGACCTTTCAAAGATCGTACAAAAGTTGCCATTTGCCTGATTTTTTGGGGGATGACAAAAACAGAAGTATTCCATGGACTCATAGACGGTCTAATATGTCCTGCTGTTAGCTGTTCTTGGACCAGACGTTCAGTGTGTTGCAGCTGTTCAGTTGTCATCGGTTACTGCTCAGCCCACACAGGTATGTCTGTTAACCAGGTGAGAGCAAGTGTAAGTGGCTGCTCTCCAGTGGCCATCACAAAAAAGTTTGCTTGTCTGTTGTTACGACTGCTCCAATCTGGTCAAGCACATCTCTGCCAGTCAAGGCTTGCAGGGTATTAGGAAGCGGCATAACATATACACGCAGACTGACAGTGTGTCCTTCTTCCAGAGTAATCATTGTTGTACAGGCACTGATGTAGATGGACAAGATTTCGCCTACCCCAATAATGTCACTTGTTGGATGGGATAATGGCCACTCTAGAGGCCACATCGCAGAAGATTTGAGGTACCTCTGATGCAATCCTACTCGGGTCCCTGTTTGGTCACCAGATATCAGCGGAGATGCATTCCAGAGTAAAGATGAGCACCAATGTGATGTAGATCATTCTCTGTTTTATTGTGCTCTTACAGATCCTTTTATTGCTAGCGTGTGAGGGACGTCTCCTAATACTACAAGCTTATTGGTAAAGGAGATTGTATGTGGTAGACAATAATTGGTTATTGCCCGAGTATTAACAATAACATTAACACCTCTTTATGGCTAGAAGATTCTGGCTACGTTTTCCAGAAGGAACAGTCTCAGTGTGTACCGCTGTTTCTTTTCCCTCTGTTCTGGCTCCATTTTCTCTTCAAAGGTGTTCTGCTGTGCTTCTCTTCAAAGGCATTCCTCAGAGCAGGGGGTGGCTCATCGCTATCAGATTATGTCCTTTCTCACTTAGAAATTCCTCTACAGAGACTGACCGCCACACCCTACGCTCTGCTTACAGGTAGTCATACAGAATTGTGAGACACAGGCTCCAAAAAGCATGTTGATTGTATGCTTTTTTAATGTTATAATTCTAATTGTTCAAAGTTGTAATTCTTGAAAAGTAAAACTTTGTAAGACACGGAGCACATAAAGCTCCTAAGATTTGAATGAAGGCATGTGCTGGTTTGAACTAATTGGACTATTTGAACAAGAAATTAGACTACAGGCTGAGAGAGGAAAACACTGATGATGCTACTTCACTCATAGCTTTACTGAGAAAGAAAAAGAAAATGCTTTAAGAGTTGTACCCCAAATATAGATAAGTCAGAGACTGCTTCAGACTGCTTTGGGCTGTGGTAGCTCCTGTATGGCTCTTTCTCCCTGCCTTTCGTAGCTGAATCTGAATAATTTCACTAACTTCTTTCTTGCTGCTAATCCTCCTGGCTGGTCTACCTTCACCTATCTGCTGCATAAAACAGATGCTGAGATAAGATTGCAGAAAGGGCAAAAGTGGTAGGGGTGGTTGGTTTCCCCTCTTAGGGATTTTGATCTCTGGGAGGGGTGTGGTGTTTCTGTATTACCTTTTCACTGTATATATCTGTAAATACCTGTTATACATTGTAAATATCTGCTTGTATATTGAGCAAAGCTGTAAATATAAAGTCTCATTTATTAACTTCCAGCCAACTGAGTCCTAGCCTGGGTTATTTCGAAGTGTGTGGGGGGGCAGATAACTGCCAAACCACCACAAGGCATTGGCACATATTTGGATTAGGTTCACTTTTAGTTAACCTCTTTAGTCTTTATATATATACATTCTACAGACCCATTATAAGCAGTCCTAAATTTGGAAAATATGGACTTTTCTTGAATGTGACTTCAGAATTCTGTAGAAATATTGTATCCAAAACACAATCAGAACTTGACATGTATTCCTGTAACAATGTGTGACTTTAGCCTCAAACGTACTATGATTCCTCCCTTGGATAATGCAAGATTGAAGTAATCGCTATTCTTTACTTACTTGTACTTCACATATTTATTTCCTAATTCTGAATATTTTTGATTATATTTTTTCTTTCTTGCCCACATGGTTAACTTTTCTATCAAAAAATTTTCTTGCCTGTGAGATAAAAACTTTGATTCCTGTTAGCAATTATATTTCACAAGTTTTAAATAGAATTTTTGGAATGTGGATTTTATTTGAGATTTCTCTTTCTAGTCTTCTCCTTGCTTCTCAGTACACACCTAAGAGTGAATAAGAAATTGAAATAAGTTTTAAAAAAAAGCTGTGTACAGACACATCTAATCAGTGTGAAATGGCTAGTTCAAGGTATTTAGTTATCACTTTAGTGTAAGATGTAGGTATCTTGCTAATATCTGAGTTAAGACATTGTAGTGGTTTGGGAAGTACACACACACATAGAGTTAGGAATTCACCCAGACTAAACTTAGTTGGCTGGAAGTTAATGCAGCTCTATTTACTCCTTAGCACAATATACAAAGAAATTTGCAGTTATATACAAGTTAAACATAATACAGAAATATAAAATCCCTCCTGAAATATTTGGACTGCCCAGAAGGCTCCTGAAACAACCTCCCCCCTCCTTTCCCCCCTCTCAGGAATAACCTGATCAATCTATAGCTCATGTTATAAATCTGCAGAGATTTGAGGTGAGATGTCAAAAGACAACAAGGAGGTGAGAGGAAAAGGCCATGCAAAAGAGCCAAGACAAGGTGCAACCAGACTCACAGACCAATAAAGAAGAAGTAGTGAGAACCAGGTGAGAAGTGAGTACCTTATCTTATGTTTTGACTGTTTGCATCTCTCAGCAGAAGAATGAGTGATATAGATGTCACTGTTATTTTCTTCTCACAGCCAAGAATTTAATTTCTCTCATTAAAATATTCCAATTAGCCTCAAACCAGCACAGACATTAAAGTATGATTTTGATAATCTGTTCTCCATGATTCCCAGACTGTTTCTTTCTCTCCAGTCAAAAAAGGAAGATAAGACTGATGTCCTATCTCAGCTGTCATTTCAAGTCCCTATTATTTCATGGAAATCGAGTCCCACATTCTGGAAATGTGATTTCTGGGCATCATTAAGACAATTTGAAGGTAAGGTTTTGCGTAGTTACAAGAGCGTAGAAAATAATTGCATAGGATACAAATATTGAAGTGTTTTTCTGCAAACAAAGTCTGTTTCTTAGCTTCAAAGAGGAAACATGAATATGTTTTAAGTGGAACAAAAAACTGAGCAGTGAACATCAGGTTCTATCAGACACAGTTTAACTTTTTAAAAAATATATAACCAAGCACCAAAAAAAAAAAAAAAAAAAAAAAAAATCACCAAGCAAAGAAATAAACAAAACCACTCACAAAAATAAAACTAATTCCTAGGTATTTGTAGTGATTTTGTTAGGTAATGTATGTGATTTAAGGCACTTAAAAATATCTTCCAGGTCTTGGGTCTGTAATAGATGTGCTTGCACTGATCATTAAGTCATTAGCTTAATTACTTTCATAATCATTTAAAAAGTCGGACTCAGGCTAATAGCATCCTTCTAGAACATGCAGTGTAGAGAACTTCTGAAATGGGAGCCAAAATGATATTCTTCTGATAGTCTGTAGTTCTGAAATTTGCTGTACGCTCATTGCTGCAAATTAACAGAATGGCTGCCCTCAAGTTAAATGAAACAAACTGGGGGAAAAAAAGAAAAAAACCCAAAACATCAGTGAATATCCCTGCTGTGTGTGTACATTTTTAGATTAAAACACATTGATTTAATTTCATTCTTAATCTTAGTGGTTGATGGACATTTTAAAGGAATTGGTAATTCAAGCCTTTCCTTTAAAGCTTCTCACAGCAGGATGTCTGAAAATGTTGCAAGTGCGAACGATCAGCTAAGTCTTTAGAAAACTGCATAGTCTTTGTAAGTACTTTCGAAATGACATGTGCAATCCTTAAAATATATTGTCTGCAGTTACCCTTCTTACATTCTTTAATGACAATCTATTTTTTAATACAGCCAATTACCTTGCCTAATTAGAGTTAGTAATAAATCTCTTATCATTTTAGGCTGCATCACTGGTTGAGAATGAGGCTTCTGGATCAACTGTATGTGTATATAAATGTACTTGGGCTTTTTATCAGCATTACCCTTGCAAGAAAAATCTTTTGAAGAAGTATCTGGGTGATCCTGCTCTGGCAGGGCAGTCTGACTAGATGATCATCAGAGGTCCTTTCCAAACCCTACCAATCTGTGATTTGGTGAATACTTTTGCTATCCAAAGAAACTTTTTATATATTTTAATTGTGTTCTAGCTGCACCCAGACTGGTAGAAGATTACTTCTGAAGACATAGCCCCAAAAGAAAATGGTATTCTTACACTTGATTTTAGCAGCTTAATTTCCTTTTTGCATCCAGGCAACACAATCCAATGTTTCAAAAACCCCAAACTTGGATCTGGGGCAATGCAATTCTCATGCAGATTAAAATCTTAACAATTGGCTGACTTGTTAAAAAAACCCACAATGTTGTAAAGAAATAGAATAGTGGACCATAAAACCAGTAGGAGAAATCAGAGCGGAGGAAAGTGGTATGAATTAGAACATGCTGATGTGGGTGGATAGTAAATCTTGTGTTTGAAAATTGGAACAAGATTCACATATTTAATAATTGCAATGCAAAGGGCACATATACTTTCTTTTAGCTGACTGCCCATATTTTGTAATAAATACCTGCCCTGAATTTTGGTCTAGCTGGGCAGGCTTCTGCTTAAGTCCCTGAGACAGTAAATTCTGGTTTTCTTTAAGTTATGTTGTTAAAGCAATATTTTGAATAATTTTCTTCTATATTGTGTAGGCATATTTATCCTATCAGGAAAGGAAGGTTGCAGGTCATGCCTCTGTGCAGTTGCTCTGAGGAGTCTGTAGTAAACATCAGTGAGTAATTTGGCTTCTGTGAAGAATATGAGGTGCAAGAATGGTGTGTTTAAAAAATAAAAATACAACACAAAAAAATCTACAACAAAATAAACATCCCTGCCTCCCAACAAAATGAAACCAACCAAAAAGTCCCAACAGACAAAAAGCCTCTGCAATCCCCCCCAGAACAAACATCCTCCTCAAACCCAAACAAACAAAACACAAAGGAAAAAACCCAAACCAACCGTCCAACCAAAATAAAACAAAAGGCAGCAACAACAAAAAAGCCAGCACCCAGACCCCCAAACAAAAAATAATCTCCAACATAAAACCACTCCCAGTCTGTGAGAAGACACTTCCACACTTTGAAGTTTTTCGGTGGCTCAGATGGAATAATGATCAAAATTGCAAGCTAAATCACCACAAGATTTACTTGCATGACAGGTTGCAAAGGGGCAAACCTGAAGTAATAATTTTCATCTTGATGTTCCCCTTGTTACAAGTTTGCCTTTACCTGTAGTACAAAGCCCATTTCAAGTTGAAAATTTCATATGAATGTTGTTACAAATTGGTGTTGATACATCTTCTATATATTTGAAAATAATAAAAGCTCCCAGGCTAGTCAAGAGAGGACAGCTTTACCTGAGTTTTTCAGTTATCTTCTACTTGAACAATAACAGATAAATATCATACATGTTCATGTAAAACTATTCTTTGTATTCCTTCTCTTCCTCAGATAGAAATGTGCCCTCATGGCCAAGAGGACCAATGTGATCCCAGGGTGCATCAACAAAAGTGCATCCAGCAGGTCTAGGGAGATTCTCCTCTCCCTCTGCTCTGCCATGGTGAGACTACACCTGGCATATTGTGTCCAGTTTTGGGGTCCTCAGTTTGAGAGATTCAGGGATCTAGTGGAAAGAGTTCAACTGTGAGCTACAAGGGTGACTGGTGGACGTCAATATCTCTCCTATAAAGACTGAAAGACCTGGAGCTATTCAGTCTTGAGAAGAGAAGGCTGAGAAGGGATCTTATAAACCTCTATAAATATCTGAAGTGTGGGGGTCAAGATGAAGATGCTAGGCTCTTTTTGGTTGCGAAATAGGGAACAACAGGTAGGAGCTAGAACAAAAGGACTTCCATCACAACATGAGGTTTGGCTGAGCTGAAGTTAATTCTCCCCAGAGCATCTTTCCAGTGCTGTGTTTTGCAGAACTGTAGCTGGATATTGCTAACACACCAGGGTTTTGGCTGCTGATGGGCTGTCCCGATATGGGCATGATTACTACCCAGAGTTGGTTCACCTGGCAAGGTGTCCAGTTCACATTCAATGTCCTCCCACAGGGTTATAAACACTCAGGCACAATTGCACACAATGCCCTAGCCGCATTACTTGACACTGTCACAGTCCCCCAGGGTGTTGTTGTTTATCAGTACATAGATGACATTTTGGTTGGGGGTAGTGACAAGTAACAGGTGGGGTCAACAGCTGCAGCCATCTGGGAATTGCTGACCAGACAGGGACTGCAGATTCCACTAGACAAGTGTCAAGGCCCAAGCCAGGAAATCAAGTTCCTAGGTTCCTGGTGGGTGGCAGGTGTAGTGGCAGTCCCAGAGGATACTCTGGAGTCTATTGCAAAGGGGCAAATTCCTAGTAACAGGAAGGAATTGCAGAAGCTGCTCGGTACCCTGAGCTGTTGGAGGAAGCACATCCCAGGCTTCTCCGTCATAGCACATCCCTTGTATGACTTGCTAAAAAAGCACAAGGTCTGGGACTGGACACCAAAGCACACTGAGAGCCTGACCATCCTAAAGAATGAGCTCCAGGCTTTCCAGAAGCTAGGCCCTCTCCACCCACAAGATGCCCTTAGGGCTGAATGGGGCTTTTCTCAACATGCCTCATATTGTTGGATATTCCAGAGGGGACCTGAATGCCCAAACAGAGCCCTTCTGTTCTCCTCCACTGCTTTTAAGGAAGCTGAGCAGAGGTACTCAGAGTGGGAGAAAGGACTTCTTTCCCTTACCCAAGCTGTTAAGGAGGCAGAAAAGATTTGCACCACACAAGACATTGTAGTGCAAGGCCCTTTTCCTCTGCTAAAGGCCATCCTAAAGGGAACTCCTCCACCTGAGGGGATAGCCCAGAAGACCACTGTGAGAAAGTGGTATGCCTATTTAGCAGGCATAGGACAACTCATGCCATTAAGGGAAGGTCCAACCAAAGTGTCCAAACTGCAACAGCCTGTGAATCTGGACACAGCTCTCTTAAGCCAACCCTACAGACGCTCTCCAATACAGGTAGCATCTGAAGTCACCGCAGACTCCAGCACTGAAGGTGTGTGGTTCACTGATGCATCCTCCTGCCGGGTAGGATCGCAGTGGCACTACAAAGCCGCAGCAATGGAGATTGGTGCTGGCAGGACTGTTACCGAGGAGGGTGAAGGTAGTGCCCAGGTGGGGGAACCGTGTGCACTAATGCTAGCTGTAGAGAACGATGCTACAGCTATCTACACTGATTCATATGCCACCTTTAAAGGTGCCACTGAATGGATTACCCAGTGGGAGGCGAATCAGTGGGAGGTTGGCAGCACCAAAGTCTGANACTACAAAGCCGCAGCAATGGAGATTGGTGCTGGCAGGACTGTTACCGAGGAGGGTGAAGGTAGTGCCCAGGTGGGGGAACCGTGTGCACTAATGCTAGCTGTAGAGAACGATGCTACAGCTATCTACACTGATTCATATGCCACCTTTAAAGGTGCCACTGAATGGATTACCCAGTGGGAGGCGAATCAGTGGGAGGTTGGCAGCACCAAAGTCTGATGAGCTGTAGATTGGCAAAGGCTACTAGAGATAAGGAGGGCAAGACCCATCAAGGTGGGGTGGGTCAAAGGGCATTCTAAGTTAGACACCCCTGCTGCAAAGTGGAACCAGCAGGTGGATGACTTGGCATGTATCCATGTGGTGAATAGTGAAGGGAAAGATTGGGAGAGACTAGCAGAGTGGATTCACATCAAAAGGGGTCACTCAAGCAAGGCTGATCTCTTCTATGAGTGCAGGTCCCGTTGATGGCCGGTTTCCATGGCAGCATGTGAAACTATTATTTTAGCCTGTCCACAATGTAGGGTCCAGCTGAAGGCTGATCACCCAAACCTAGCACTAGCCCAACACATCAACCAGAGCAATACTCTATGGAGTATCTGGCAGGTGGATTATGTTGGCCCCCTCAAATCATCACACAGGAAAAGGTACATCCTGATTGGAGTGGAAGTGGTTTCAGGTTTAACCTGGCCGCAGCCACCAGTGCTGCCACTGGAGCTCAAACAGTTGAGGCTCTAAAACATTGGTTCAGTGTCTTGCCAATGCCTGAGTGCATTCAAAGCGATAATGGTACACATTTCACCACAGCTTTAGTACAGGACTGGGCCAAGGGTGAACGGGTCAAATGGATGTTCCACACCCCATATTATCCACAGGCAAACGGCATAGTAGAAAGGACAAATGGCCTTATCTAGAGACATGCCAAAGTCTCTAAAGGCAATTGGGACGAGAGCCTAGCCCAGGCGGTTTTCATTGTGAACAACCGATGGGGAAGTTATGGCAGTCCCAAAGTCAAAGCCTTTTGTCCCACTGAACCAATGGTAAATGCAGTTCGCATGCCAGGTAGATCAGAGAGCAAACCACATCACTCTCTGCTAAAAATGCTGGTGGGCCAACCTGTATTAGTAAAGTTGCCGTCAGCTGGAATAGTTCCAATGACACTGGCAAAACCCAGAGGCCTACATGCATGGGAAGCCTTATATGGCCACGGAAAGACACACCGTATCAGCATGCTGTGGGTCATTCCTGACCATTAGCCCAGCTGCCCAGTCACTACGCACCAAGGCCAGTTTGCCTTGTACAGGTATAACCTGGACCAGAACCCTGATGCCAGCTGGACGAGGACCAGTCACAGACCGGACCAGTCATCAAAGGAGCCAGATTGGACCATCATCAAGAAGGACACTCAACGTCTTCAGAGACTCAGTGCCAAGGACAACCAGAGAAGATGACCAGCGTGGGTTGAAACCTGATTGGACTCAGACTTTACTATAGAGAGGATTCAGTATCAAAGCTTCTGTATTAGGGTGTAAATCCCCAGCTTTGATGCATGAAACTGCCCAAAAGGCAATGGGCTGGTATGTCCTGGTATGGGCATGATTACTACCCAGAGTTGGTTCACTTTCTGGGGCTCCCTCCCCGCTCTGTGGTAAGGTCCAGAGGTGGGTTGCAGGGGCAGACCATGTGGTTTGGGAACCAGGAAGTCTTGGGCCGCATGCACAAGTCACGCGCACAGGTCAGGTGATCTGTGCTGTCTCTTAGGGTGTTAGAACCCACCCCTGGGTGGGGGACTTTTGAACCAATTGGCCAGACAATGGATGCTAAGTGCCTATTGGTCAGTTCCACTCTCTCCTAATGAGGTATTTAAAGGGGTGCAATGGCCGTTAGCTGCTCTTTCTCTCTGTCCACCACTGCCATGAGGAACGGACGTCTCCGCACCCCGTCCAGCAGCGGCCACATGCTCAGCAACAGCAGCGGCATCACAGCGTATTGCAACAGCGGCAAAGCAAAACCTCCTTCTTTCCTCTTTATTTGGGACAATCCTCCTTCTTTCTCTTTATCTCGGGAAAAGCACTGTATCTAGCACCTGTTTCATGGGTATTTCCAGACTTTTGTATTAGGCTCTCTGTTTTCTAAGTTCTGACTGTTTAATTCTGTGTTTTAAGCGACTTCGTGTATTTATTCTTGCCAATCGAACATCCGAAGAACCCCGGGAAACTATTCCCAGAACCCCCGCGATTATTAATAGTAGTTAAAATTAATAATCGCGACATGTGCTAAGCCCCATCCAGGGCCAAACCACCACACCAGCAGTAGGACAAGGAACAGTGGCTACAAGCTAGAACACAAGAGGTTCCACCTCAACATGAGGAGAAACTTCTTTATGGTGAGGGTGATGGAGCCCTGAAACAGGCTGCCCAGAGTGGCTTTAGAGTCTCCTTCTCTGGAGCCTTTCAAAATGCACCTGGATGTGCTCTTTTGTGACCTGCCTTAGGTGATCCTGCTTTCTCAGAGGGGTTGGATTCGATCTCTGGAGGTTGCTTCTAACCTCTAACACTCTTTGATTCTGTGGTTCATTTGTTATCTTCTTATATCTTACTAAAACTCATTATTCTAGATCCTTATATCCAGTGCTTCTAATTATTGCTATCCCCCCCAGGTATCAAGAGATACCATTAAGTATGGAGGAATTCTTAAGTATTCTCTAAGTATTAAGCTACATCTAAGTGTGATATACCCTAACATAACAGCTTAAGGATACAATGGCACTTGAGAAAGTAATTTACTGGAATAAAAATAAATTGGATGTCTTTAAACATATTTGGAAATCCTTTAGAACTTGCTTGAAGAAACAGCAACTAAACTGAAAAAAACTCCAGTGCTGAGGTGCATTTAATTTCATATGCTGGCAATATGATGTTGACTATCATGTAAAGATAATGCTTTAAAGAGAGTGAGAGTCTGTGATAGCGCTCTAAAATTAAATTGAATGCTTATTTAAAGGATGTAAAAACATAATAGCATGTAAACAACAAAAGAAGGATTTTCAAGTGTTCATTAAAGGATTAAACAATACATGTAAATTTGTCACTTGCTTGAGAACATTTGTGTACATAGGGAATTGTAGCCTCTACACATTTATCAGTGCCTGAAAAAACACTTAAAATTTATAGTCATTTCAGTAAATAAAGTTTTTCCTATATGAATATTATAGGTTATCATTTTTGGTTTGACACACCAACTACTCAGTCTTGAATCTGGCTTCCCTTGGAGCTCCAAGAGGTTATTAAATCCATAAATCAAGATTTTTTAGAAAAGAATGACTTAGATTAAATTCTCTGTACAGGGAATTAAATAGAAATGGCCCATTTAAATATATTCTGAAATTTGACTAAATGTATTTGTAGTAATTATGATTGTCTACATGATTTTACAGGCAGAAGATGGAAATGAGTATCAGCTGGATGAAAATCAATTCTTTATTGTACTTCATAATATAGAAAACATACTATTGACTTGAGAAACCAAATTTGCCTTTTTATGGTTCTGTCTCTTCTCACAGAACCAGGTGTATCAAAAAGACAAAATGGAATCTGGTACCCATATATATATTACTAGATGTCTTTTAGTTTCTGTAGAAATTGGAGCACCTGCAAATCCATATTCACAGCTTTTGCATGCCTTAACGCTGATGGAGTTTAGCTCTTTAGACCTTCATCAGTATTCATTGAAGCTTGTATTTGCAAAAGGAGTGAGTGTGTGTTTGCGCATGTGTGTTTAAATTCCCTTGGGAAAATGTTTGTTTTCTGCTAAGCTGAATGTTTCCCACTTTTCAAATCACCATACAGGAGGGATTTTTTCTACAGTAAGCTCACATTTCCCAAGTGTCCATGTAAATATCCTGGTAAATCTTACTCTGTCTACAAGAAGTCACTGTAAGACGTATAATGCAGTCTTGCTTACTGTTCTCTTTCTCCTCACCTGCTGTCTGCATCTTTCTCATAACCCCAAGGGGTTTTCATGGGTTTCCATGCAAGGTACTTGTTAGAGACACCATATGCAATACTACATTTGTCATGGTTTATATTGTTTCCAGTTGGCAAAAGAAAGATGCGTCTGCAAACATTTTTAGTGCATCTTTAATGGTTAGTACAGTTTTGAAAAATAGGAAAAATGCCATATATTACTTTGGAAAGGTGATTACTTAAGCTGCAGCTGAAAAATTAGCAGTAATGGCATAACAGTTTCAGATTAGCACAATACTGTTTAACATGCAATAGATAGAAAACAGTTCTATTTATCATGTCTAAACCTTTGATTCAAAAGTAAGTGTTATGAAAATACTAGTTATTTGCAATTTAAATATCAACTTTTTAAGAGACCGATTATCACAAGCAGAATTACAAGTAAGGACTCCATCACCTTACATTTTTGTGTTTTGTTTTAAGATGACATCATCATCTTCTCCTCCTTCCCTCCCATGTAACAGAGGTTACAATCATCCATTCAAAGCTGATTTGATCACTGAATCACAGAATTAACCAGGTTGAAAAGACCTCTAGGATCATCAAGTCCAACCTATTACCTAACCCTTCCTATTAATTAAACCACGGCACTAAGTGCCTCATCCAGCCTCCTCTTAAACAGCTCCAGGGATATTGACTCCACCACCTCACCAGGCAGCTCATTCCAATGCCAATCACTCTTTCTGTGTAGAACTTCTTCCTAACATCCAGTCTAATCCTGCCCTGGTGCAGCTTGAGACTGTGTCCTCTTGTCTGTCACTGGGTGCCTGGGTAAAGAGACCAAACCCCACCTGGCTACAACCTCCTTTCAAGTAGCCATAGAGAGCAATGAGGTATCCCCTGAGTCTCCTCTTCTCCAGGCTGAACAACCCCAGTTTTCTCAGTCTCTCCTCATAGATCTGTGCTCCAGCCCCCTCACCAGCCTTAGTACCCTTCTCTGGACACGTTCAAGCACCTCAACATCTTTCTTAAATTGAAGGGCCCAGAACTGGACACAATATTCAAGGTGTGGCCTAACCAGCATTGAGTACAGGGGCAGAATGACCTTCCTGTTCCTGCTGGCCACACTATTCCTGATACAGGCCAGGATGCCATTGACCTTCTTGGCCACCTGGGCACACTGCTGGTTCATGTTCAGCCACTTGTCGACCAGTACCCCAATGTCCCTGTCTGCCTGGCTGCTCTTTGGCCACTCTGTCCCCACTCATGGTGGTGGACTGTGCCCACCCATCCAGCCTGTTCAGGTCCCTCTGAAGGGCCCTCCTACCCTCCAACAGATTGACAGCTGCTCCCAACTTGGTGTTGTCTGCAAACTTACTAATGATGAACTCCAGGTCATCAATAAAGATATTGAACAGGACTGTGCCCAGCACTGATCCCTGGGTCACACCACTAGCGACTGGCAGCCAATTGGATGTGGCACCCTTCACCACCACTCTCTGGGCCTAGCCCTCCAGCCAGTTCTTGATCCATTTCAGAGTGCCACTGTGTACTGGGTTAGAGTGGATTCCCCCCCTCCCCCCCCAATAGAATAAACTCACTACAACACAGATTCTTTTAGAAAGTCAGGGAAAATGAGATTGTATTTTCTTATAGTTTAAACTAAATATAACAGTATAAAAAAAAAATATACTACTACAAGAGAGGAAGGAGAAAAAAAAAAGTTATATATAACCTTAAGGAGGATGGGGAAGGTGTCAAGCAGTGGTGAAAACAGCAGCAGCAGCCAAAACAGCAGCAGGGAAAGATAGCAGCAGGCACAGCAGTAAGCAGCAGAAAGGCTGAACAAACTGTATTTCCAGACATAAGGCTCTTGATGCTCCAATGAAATTATATTAACTTATCGATTCTGTCCTTAGAATGTTCACTACTTTTTCCTACGTCTGAACTAGAAATCTAGCTCAAACGGCCACACCCTGTCCAAGCCATGGGCTGCCAGCTTGGGCAGGAGTTTGCTATGGCAGGTAGTGTCAAAGGACTTGCTGAAGTCCAGGTAGACTACATCCACATCCTTCCCCATGTCTCATAAAAAGAGAGACCCTAACCCTAACCCTAACCCCTAACCCTAACCCTAATCCTAACCCTAACCCTAACCCTAACCTAACAGGCTGTCCACAGCCTGTCCCCATGTCTCATAAAAAGAGATGAGGCTGGTCAAGCAGGACCTGCACCTCCTAAATCTTTGCTGGATGGGTCTGATCCCTTGGTCATCCCATAGGTGCCCTGTGATTGCATGCAGGATGATCTGCTCCATTATCTTGCATGGCACTGAGGTCAGGCTGACAGATCTGTAATTTTCTGGGTCCTCTTTCCAACCCTTCTTATGGATGGGCACCACACTGGCCAGCTTCCAGTCTTCAGGGACCTCTCCATTGAGCCAGGACTGTTGATAAATGATGGAGAGTGGCTTGGTGAGCTCACCTGCCAGCTCTTTTCATCACCCTAGGATGGATCCCACCTGGACTTGTGAGGATCCAAGAGGCTCAAGAAGTCCTTAAAACTACTTCCTCCTGGATTACAGACAGGCTGTTCTGCTCTCTAACCCCACCTACCAGCTCACGAAGCCAGCTGTCTTAATTCCTCAATCAAAAACTGAGGGAACGAAGGTGTTAAACACCTCTGCCTTTTCCTCACCTCTAGTCACTGCATTACCCTCTTTTTCCAATAAAGAGTGCAGGTTATCCTTGCCCCTGTTTTTGTCATTAATATATTTATAAAAAGATTTCATGTTATCATTCACAGCAGAGGCTGCTCTAAGTTCCAGCTGGGCTTTGGCCTCTCTAATTTTCTTCCTACATGACCTGGCAACATCCTTATTTCTTTCCAGAGTTACCACCCCTTCTTTCCAAAAGTGATATGCCTTCTTTTTTTCCCTTAATTCCTTCACAAGTCCCTCACCCATCCAGGCTGGTCATCTTCCCTGGAGGCTCTGCTTTTGCCACATCAGCACAGCTTGTTCCTGTGCCTTCAGGATTTCTTTCTTGAAGCAAGTCCAACCTTCCCGGACCCTTTTGTTTTTAAGGGCTTTTTCCCAAGGTACTCTTCGAGTTAGTTAGTGATATCCTTCCCTCCCATGTAACAGAGGTTACAATTGTCCGTTCAAAGCTGATTTCATATTTATCATGTACAGTAATTGATGTTAAAAAAAATAAAAGACACTTTTGATTGTGGGTAGAATTTGTAAAGTATATGGTGTAATATTTTAGATGGATACTTTACTTTTTAATGTATCTGTGCAAATGGAAAATGTCTCTTGTTTACATGTAGTCTGATATTCCCTAAACTTTTATCCTTGTTTGACATTTTATGAAAGAGAAAGATAGAGAATTGCAAATGCTCTGCTTAGGCACAGTAATCATATGAAGCTGGAGATGAAAGAACCCCCCAAAATAGCTGCAAAATATTTAGTTGTTATCTAGGGTTTCCTGGTGGCCTTACTGTAAGACAGCTTTTCTATAGGGACTAATCCATCATTCTTCCAATTTTTTTTTTTTTAATTTATTGCTGGATTCCAGAGAAGTTTTTTAATGAAATTATCTCCCTGGGAACCATACAAATTGACTTGCAGCTTAAAATCATGTAGGTGAATATAGAAGACCTATTCACAATTGGAATTGAAGTTACAGTCTTGTAATGCCTTGTGCAAAGTTATGGAGGTAAGCCCACACAGAAATTATTACAAAATCCTGTATTCCTCCTCTTCTATTTATTCTCATGCACATGCACTTCTACTTATTCACATGCACACAGAGGAACAGTCTTTGCAGGAAAGAGAACTCTTTGTGAGTGGTATGAGAGTCTTCTTTTGAAATAGATTCTAGTTACAGATTTGCTATAAAATTCTGTGATTCTGAGCTGTATTGTACCTTTAAAATTTCTACTTTTCTCTTTATGTAGTGGTGAGGCAAAGAGAGTTTGGCAGTAATGTGAGAACAACACATTTGTTTGTGTGTGTCAGACTTTGCTTTTGGGGATGTACTCTTTTTTTGGGTCTCTTTTAGACATAGCTCCCAGATTTCTGTTCCATTCCCAAACTTCTGTTTTCAGGGAGTTGCTAATGGGAAGAGCAGGCTATTAAGGCTATGTTGTGCATAAACAAAGTAACAGAAGTAGTGCAAGTTATTTTTTAGCAAACATCTTAATAGATTTCTTTTCTGTTGCCCGTCCCATTTGGAAAAAGCTCCATGTTAACATCTCAAAGCAACATTCTCATAGTCTTGTCATTCCTTGATACTCTTCTTTACTGCGATGCCTGTGGAGATACCCTGATGATTTGTTGCAGCTGCTGTTGGTTATACTGATGAGTGTTTTCTCTCTTTTTCCTGTGTTCTGTCTGTTTGTTTCCATCTCTCAATTTTCTTAGAGATGAAGTAATATCATTATATTCCATGTCTGAACAATGCCAAGCAAAATAAGATCCATTTAGCAAGAGGTGATCAGTCATATGAATCATATTGTGACCTCTTACAACACCAGCTAGAAAACAGAGAATCAACGTCTGAAATTCATGTGGTGAAATTTCCTGTTAAATAAATAAAATATAGGGAGATAGAAAAATCCTCACTAGTTGTTTAAACCCTGTTCTTGCCTCCCTAGAGCATTAGGAAATATATATTTTACTGAACTACATTTTTCCATTAATAATAAAACATTTTAATTGTGCCACCATGTGCTGATTTCTTGCTTGAGTAGCTGCAATGCATTGGAGATTTACATTAACAACATTAGCTACTGCTTAATTTTCACAGAATCATAGAATGGTTTGGGTTGGACATGACCTCCAAAGGTCATTTGGTCCAACCCCCTCAGTAGTAAGCATCCTCAAGTAAATCAGGTTCCCTAGAGCCTTGCAGAACCTCACCTTGAATATCTCCAGAGATGGGGCATCAATTACCTCCCTGGGTAATCTGTTTCAGTGTTCCACTACCTTCATGGTAAATAACTTGTTCCTTTGGTTTTAAAGGAATATGACATACAAGGTAGCTGCTGCATAGCCTAACCTCTCATGCTGTAGCTGTTCTAATGAATTTAGCTTCAGCATAGCAGATGCAAAGCTTTTTGGAGAATGTCTTCCATGGATTGCTGGGGCAGTATGTCACTCCCTGCCTTCCAAACTCTGTGATTCAGAGGGCACATGGGATTTTTCTTCATTTTGTAAGTTACTTATTCTCATTTCCATTGCATGCTTCAGACTCAAGTCCACGACTCTTAAAAGGAAATCTGGGAATCTTTAAAGTATGTATTTCAAAGGGTGGATGAGGTCTTGAGTGACCTGTTGTAGTGGGAGGTGTCTCTGCCTATGGCAGGGGGTTGGAACTGGCTGATCTTTGAGGTCTGTTCCAACCTTAACCATTCTATGATTCTATAACTAAGTTTTAGCTCTAGAATGGAATTTGATTTCCTTATCAAGCTGTTATAGAACCCTGAGGCCTGTGTATGACCCTGGGTCAATCAATCCCAGCATATGATCTTTTATGTTAACACTTTGAAAACATTTATATAATTTGGCTGAGACAAAAACATCTCTAGGACAGAAGGCCCTTTTTTTCAGATCTCAGACATTTGACTTAAAACAGTTTATGCCCTTGTAACTCTGGTAACTCTGTAGACAAATAATTTATAATAATTAACCACTCAAAGATTTATTATATAAAAAAAAAAATTTTATTAGAACTACAGATGATAATTTTCCGTTATTGTTCTTCAAAGTCCAAAGTTTTAATTATTTCTTCAACTTTATATAAAATACTGCAGTCAATGATGGAGAAAATTAGTCTTATCTGTATATAAAAATACTCAGTCTCCTACTATCTAGGTTTGCCTTTTGTTTACAGACTGGAATGCATTGAAAACTGGCCCAATAGCCAGATGCAGAGGGTAATGATCAGTGGCACAAGGTTTACCTGGAACCTGCTAACTAGCAGTGCATCCCAGGGGTCTGGTCCTGCTGAAACCCTTCATTGAGCATCTGGACAGTGGAGCAGAGTGTACCTTCAGCAAGTGTGCATTATTGGGACAAATGGGTGACACACCAGAAGATTATGCTACTGTCCAAAGGGATCTCAGCAGGCTGGAAAAAGGTGTCCACAGAAACTTCATGAAATTCAAAAAGGATAATTGTAAAGTCCTGTGTCTGTGTGGTGGTTCGACAGTTACTCACCCCCCCCCACCCCTTCCACACTTTAAAATAATCCAGGCTAGGACTCAGTTGGCTGGAAGTTAATAAATGAAGCTTTACATTTACAGCTTTGCACAATGTACAAGCAGATATTTACAATGTATAACAGGTATTTACAGATATATACAGTGAAAAGGTAATACAGAAACACCACACCCCTCCCAGAGATCAAAATCCCTAAGAGGGGAAACCAACCACCCCTACCACTTTTGCCCTTTCTGCAATCTTATCTCAGCATCTGTTTTATGCAGCAGATAGGTGAAGGTAGACCAGCCAGGAGGATTAGCAGCAAGAAAGAAGTTAGTGAAATTATTCAGATTCAGCTACGAAAGGCAGGGAGAAAGAGCCATACAGGAGCTACCACAGCCCAAAGCAGTCTGAAGCAGTCTCTGACTTATCTATATTTGGGGTACAACTCTTAAAGCATTTTCTTTTTCTTTCTCAGTAAAGCTATGAGTGAAGTAGCATCATCAGTGTTTTCCTCTCTCAGCCTGTAGTCTAATTTCTTGTTCAAATAGTCCAATTTGTTCAAACCAGCACAACCTGGGTAGCAACTTGTTAAAAAAGAGGTTTGGGGCCTGTGGCAAAGAAGGCAAATGGTGTTTGGGGCTGCATTAGGAGAAGTGCTTCCAGCAGGTGGAGGGAGGTTGTCCTTCTCCTCTTCTTGGCACTGGTGAGGTCACCTCTGGAGTGCTGTGTTCAATTCTGGGCTCCCCAGTGCAAGAGATATATGGACATAGTGGAGAATGTCAACTGAAGGCTATGAAGATGAGGAAAGTAGTGGAGTATTTCTAGAGTGAGGCAAGGAGGAGTGAGCTGGCACTGTTGTAAAGGTTTAAGCCCACCTGAGACCCCCTGCCTCTTCCCAAGGAATGGTTTGACCCTTTCCCAGGTGTAATGGTTAGACACTCCCAATTCCTGCTAGGATTTGGGCTATAAAAGGGGGGACCCAGCTTTCCCCCCTCTCTCTCTTCTCCTCGTCCTGGCTGCTTGAGCAACTGCTTACTGCTCTCTGCTGCTAGAGCACGTGTTTCCCTGCTGCCACGTGGAGAGCACCACTATTCTCTTCTGGAACTGGCACTAATTCTTTTCACCATAGAATTCCTGCATCCTGCTCTCCCTTCAGCACCAAAGCTATCAAACTCAGCTTTGGGAATCAGTTGCCTGCCGCGGTTGTATTTTTTCCTTTCTCCCCTTCTCCCCGGTCTCTGTACCCTTCTTGCTCATTCCCCATATCCTGAAGTTTGTCTCCCCTTTCTCCCACCTTCTGTAAAAAAACCCTTTCCCTCCTATTTGTTGTTAAAGTTTTATACTCTTTTTCCACTTCCAAATTGGATCGAGTTTTTATTGGGCTTTTGGGCTCTGGGTAGCTAGCCTTAATCCAATACAACTGTTTGGCAGGAAGAAAAGAAGGCACAGAGGTGGATCTCACCAATTAATGTATCCAAATACCTGAAGGGAAGGTACAAAAAGATGGAGTCAAAATCTGGGGTATAGGAGGGGAGTCTCTCTGACGGTCAGGAAATGCTTTTTCACTGTGAGAGTGGTTGAGCACTGACACAGACTGCCTGGAGAGTTTGTAAAGTCTTCATACTTGTAGATATTCAAAAGCTGTCTGAACATGGTGTAGCAGGTACAGCAACCTTGACAGAAACACAACAGCCTGACAGACACCTGACAAAGGGATGAGGCTTGCTACAGGCTGATAAAGATCAGGTTGGTGCCTCTCACACAGGAATGGGCAGCTCTGGGCCCAGGCCCTCACCCTCTTTTCTTGTGATTCTCTGTTCTTGGCCCTCCAGCTAATTAGAAAGTGCAACAGTGCACCCTTGACTTGAATTATAAACTGAATCCTGCTTCAGAGATATTTTGAGTTGGTTTCCATGCAGCAGGTGGCCTGGCAGTCAGATGATCTTCCCTTAGATGAGGATGCCATCTAAGGACACTTTCATGGACTGAGTGAATCCTCACTGCCTTTTTGGTGAGTGTATATTTTGAGTACTCTTGAGTGAGAGATTTGCCCTTTATGAGTGAGTGAACACACATTTTGATTAATCTTCCTAGAAACAATGTTCCTTGAATCTTAGGGTTATAGAGTATTTGGTTGCCTCATAGTGTATTCCTGAATGACATCTGAATTTGGAACTTCATTGTGTTGTAAGGAGTGATGAGTATTTTGGTCACTGTAAATCCACATGTTTTCATGGCTGTTGCTGTCTGTTTTGTGGATGCCTCTATGACATGTTGTGGTAGTTTGAGGGGTTCCAGGTTATCTCAGGTTTCCTAAAAAGCTACAGAGACCAAGATCCATCTCAGGGGATGAACTGGATGTCCCCAGGTGTCATAATTATGTTATTCAATCTCATATTCCTACAAATGCTTTAAAAGTGTGCAGCAAGGTCAATTTGGTCTTTCTTCTCCCTGCCTCTCCAGATCTCCAGAGGGATCTTTATTTGGTGACTAGGTAACTATGTAGGAGGACCACAGTGAATTTTGGCCTGTTGGTGGCCAATTGGGAGACAGTGAGGGATGGGAGAAAATGAGCACTGGGGTTTTTGATTTTTGGTGGTTTTGGTTTGCTTGGTGAGAAGGTTTTGTGGGAATTCTCATGTATCCTGTATCTGTATTAGGTGTTAAGGATTCATGTATGCTGTATCTCTTCCTGCACATTTAAAAATACAACCTCTTTGTATTTTCATCTCCAATTCAGTGAGAGCATTATTATTTTACTGCCCTTTTTCCTTAGAAAAAGCGTATAGTAAGATAATCTCAGTCTGTTGCACTCTCACATGAAAAACTATGACATACGTGTTCCTGGGCGACTGGCTCTATGTAGTCCTCTTTGAGCAGGTGACTTGGACCAGATGACTTCCAGAGACCTTTTCCAACCTCAATCATCCTATGATTTAGTTATATGTAGAAATGCACTTATGTAAACATACATAACGTACACAGATAGCTGGACTTGGTCTTGGCCTTAGAGTCTTTTCCAACCCAAAAAGATCCTATGATTCTATACAGATGTATCTGCTATGACTGCCTGCTGAATAAGCATTGGCAAGGTTACAATGTTGGATTTCTGTCCATGGAAATATACAAATGCTCATATTCTGTGTCTTTAAGATACTCAGATTTTGCCTTTCTTGCAAAAGTAGAACCACTTCTTTACAGTAAGGCTCCCCAGCGAGGTCATGGAGTCTCCTCCTCTGGAGACTTTCAAGACCCATCTGAATGCATTCCTGTGTGACCTGCACTAGATTATGGTCCTGCTCTGGCAGGGGTGCAGGACTCAAAGATCTTCAGAGTTCCCTTTTAACCCCTAACATCCTGTGATCCTGTGAATATGAGTGAAAACTTTGGCTAATTCTTACCTCCTTGAAAAGAAATTCTTACGTCTCCTATTTTATTTCCCTTCTCCCCATTCTAACAACCTTTTAAATATGTTTAAAGAAGGTGGTTAAATATAGAATTAACAGGAGGCACTCAATGGATTTTTCAGACACAAGGGAGAAACAGAAGTAATTGCCTGGGTCACTGGACAGATCAGTCTGCACACTTTCAGCAAGTTCCTTTTTTTTTTTTTTTTTTTTTTTT
>VWZI01011954.1:22339-36538 GCA_013396835.1 Psilopogon haemacephalus
TTTTTTTTTTTTTTTTTTTTGTGGTGTTTTAAACTGTTATCTTTATCTGATGCATCCTGTCAAGTACTTTAGTGTTAAATTAATGCTGATACTAAATTTGCTATATTGATCTTTACAGTGTAGGAAATTCAAGTAATTTCCTTTCCTAAATGCTTCCATTAATGACTGAAAAATCATTCTGCTTGCCTTGATGAGATGTATAAAGAAGTGTTTACATGGCAAGTAAATGAAGTTCTTATCCTTGTGCTAAAGAACTGTAAAGCCTCATGGTGTGGTGGCTACTCCTAACAACCTTTCGCCCCAGTTGTGCCTCTGTTCTCAAAGCATGTGTGGCTGATGGGAAGCACCAGGGTAGTGAGAAGACTAGGGGGAATGGAGCAAAAGTAGGAGTGGGTAGATTCAGATTGGATGTTAGGAAGAAGTCCTTCACCATGAGGTTGATGAGACACTGGAACATGTTGTCCAGGAGGTGGTAGAAGCCCCATCCCTGGAAGTTTTTGAAGGCCAGACTGGATAGGGCTTTAAGAAACCTGATTTAGTGTGAGATGTCCTTGCCCATGACAGGGGAGTTGGATCTAGATGATCTTTGGGATCCCTTCCTACTCTGACAAATCTATGATTCTATAAGTTACTTTCACCAGAGGTTCTGGTGGCATCTTAGGCACTGCTGGATGTGTAAAGCAACTTGGGCTTGAGCTGCTCTGCAAAATGTGGATGCTTGCGACTTATGCTGCAAGCACCAGCAAGAAAACTTCAAAAGCTGAGTCAGAGACTGAAAGTGCCAGTATGCAGTGGGCAGTGCAGATTTAATTTAGATCTAACATGCAGTAAAACAGAGCAGGCATACATATCTGTGTCTCTGCTTGCAGGGCTTTGATTGTCCTGCTAGATGAGACCTCATGCACACACTTATCTCCCCAAAAGTCCTATGAGGTGGTATTATCCTCCTGCGAAAAAATTCCTGCAAGATTACCTAAGTGGAAGACCCAGAAATTAAATTTGTGTCTTCTGAGTCACAGTTCAGTGCTTTAACCTTCAATTTCAGATTATTGCTGTTTCCTATACAAATGAAGTTCTTAATTTCTTTTTGCGCTAAGAGCTGCGTTGTAACAGAGAAATTATTTCACAGACTTCAGTCTGTTCATTATCATACAGTCTCTGTAACAGCTTTAATGTAGTTTATGTGAAAGATGTACTCATAGGAAAATGTCAAATGTAGTTCAGCTCCCTATAATGCAGTGTAATAAGGTGCAAAAGGAAGTGCTCTGTGAATAATCAGTGGGAACTCTGTGGATCATACTTTGATAAGCTCTGTGAGGGCTTACTGCAGTGACAGTATGAACACACAGCTCCTGGCTAGAACCTTTTCAACCTCATTTGTAACTTTTTTTTTTTTTTCCTATTGAACACAGTAATAATAAGAGAAGTAAATGGTTCCCTTGACTCCACATTTGCTTCTTCCCCCCATAAGGTTATTACCTGGTAAATGTTCCTGCCTATTGCTCTCTGTAAGTTTCTGGTGATCATCATCTTAAGAAGTCTTTTTATTTCTCATTAGCTTTGTCTGCAAATTTGGCCACAAGTGATTACTCCTGTGGGAAGGCATTGGACATCGCTTTCATGGGCAGCTTGAAAGTGTAGCAGCAATAATCTGAGGTCATATTGTGTTCTTTTATGGGCACACCTGAAATGAGTTTGGGTATCTCTGTAATTTTGTTAGTGAGCAAGCATCTCTGTCAGAAAAAGAGAAAATGTCCAGGGAATGTCACCGGGGAGAAGCATTATAGCTTTTTTTTTTTTTTTCCCCCAACTAGTTACCTTCATAGACTGCAGAAAAAAATGTGGAAGTAATTGTTCACAGAAACATAATTGTAAAAAGATATTGTCTTAACTTTATTAAGACTCTTGAATCTTCTCCATAGACTGAAGGTTATGATACCTGATAACTGTCAGTCCTACTGAATGCAGGTTATTGTGTTTTTATTCCAAATAGTCTGTGGACAGGAAGAAGGTTGAATAGATTAAATTAGTAATTTTGTCTGGAAACAGTCAGCCTGTGGTGATCCAATTCTTCTGAGCAAACATAACTACATGCTTAATTGAAGTGCACTGAACTAATGTAATTTAGAAAAAAACAAAAGAAATTCTGACACTTCCCATGTGAGATAGAGTGCTAACTTAAAGAAAATTATTTTGAAAATCAGTTTATTTGTCCATGTATTTTATAAAGTGAACAGGAGATTGAGGTTTTATGGAAATAGACTGGTAAGCTTAAAAAACGCCCACCTATTTGCATGAGGGAATTTACCCTAGGGAAATGTGCTCTTGTTTTTGTTTAAAAAGTGCTCAGTCTATTTTAGAATAGAAAAATGCCAAAGTCCAGGAATTACAAAAGGTGAACAGTATCTGTCTTGACACTTCACCAGCTTCGATATAGTTCTAAAGATTTATCTGCAAAAAGGTCCTCAATTAATGTACAATACGAAATTTTCTCATAAACTGAAAAGGCATTTACATTTTTATTGTATTTTAAGCACCTGTTCAGAACTAATCTTTGGCAAGAAATGTGGAAGAAAGTGTTTATCTAAGAAGCTTTGCTTTGTTTTCATATGTCAGATTTTACATTTTCTAGAACTCTGCACTGAATTTCTTGAGAAGTTGTCGTGTCAACGTCTTTGTGGGCTACATGGACAGAGGCATTGAGTGCACCCTCAGCAAGTTTGCTGATGACACCAAGCTGTGTGGTGCAGCAGACACACTTGAGGGCAGGGATGGCATCCAGAGATATCTGGACAGGCTGGAGAGGTGGGAATAAGCCAACTTCAGGAGGTTCAACAAGATCAAGTGCAAGGTCCTGCATCTGGGTAGAGGCAATCCCAAGCACAAATGCAGGCTGGGCAGTGACTGGATGGAGAGCAGCCCTGAGAGGGACTTGGAGGTGCTGGTGGATGAGAAGCTCAACATGAGCCAGCAGTATGCACTTGCAGCCCAGAAAGCCAACCAGATCCTTGGCTGCATCAGGAGAAGTGTGGCCAGCAGGTCAAGGGAGGTGATTCTCCCCCTCTGCTCTGCCCTGGTGAGACCACACCTGGAGTACTGCATACAATTTTGGAGCCCCTATTACAAGAAGGATGTGGACATGCTGGAGTGTGTCCAGAGAAGGGCTACGAGGATGATGAGAGGGCTGGAGCACCTCTTGTATGAGGACAGACTGAAAGAGTTGGGACTGTTTAGTCTGGAGATGAGGAGGCTCCCAGGTGACCTTATTGTGTCCTTCCAGTATCTGAAGTGGAGCCTAAAGAAAAGCTGGGGAGGGATTTTTTTAGGCTCTCAGGTAGTGACAGGACTAGGGGGAATGGAGCAAAGCTGGAGGTGGGGAGACTGAGATTGGATGTGAGGAGAAAGTTCTTCAGCACAAGAGTGGTGAGGCTCTGGAATGGGTTGCCCAGGGAGGTGGTTGGGGCCCCATCCCTGGAGGTGTTTAAGGCCAGGCTGGATGAGGCTAATTTAGAGTAGGGTGTCCCTGCCCATGGCAGGGGGATTGGTACTAGACGATCTGTGTGGTCCCTTCCAACCCAGACTGGTTCTATGATTCTAAGAAATAAAAAGTTTTTTTTTTAAAAGGAGAGGCAGCTACATCAAAACTTTAATTGACATCAGCAATGTATAGATAATTAGCCTATAGATAAACAGTTTGTTTTCTGGGAAAGGAAGAAGCATTGATGAACAACGTTTTCGAGAACTAGACAGTGTTCAATGCATAATATATTGTAATATAGAAAAAAAGGAAGAGTAAAGTGATATAATGCCAAATTAAAATGTATATATTTTAAATATGTAGAAGTGGCTTTCATCAGTACATGAGCAATGTGCAATGTACAAAAATCAGTTGCTACTTGCGTTGGTTTGAACTAATTGGAGGATTTGAGTGAGAAAAAGAGACTACAGGCTGAGAAATGAAAACACATGATGTCACTTCACTCACAGCTTTACTGAGAAAGAAAAAAAAAATTGTTCTAAAAGTTGTAACCCAAATATAAGTAAGTCAGAGTGCTTCAGGCCTCTCTGTGGCTGCTTTTCTTGCACGGCTCATTTGTCCCTGCCTTTTGTAGCTAATTCTCAATAATTCCACTAACTTCTTTTCATACTGCTAACCCTCTGGCTGATCTGCTTTTGCCTATCTGCTGCATCAACAGATGGTGAAATAAGATTGGGGAAGAGAGGAAAGGTGGTAGGGGTGGTCAGAAAACCCCTCTTAGGGATTTTGATCTCTGGGAGGTGTGTGTTGTTTCTGTATTACCTTTTCACTGTATACATCTGTAAATATATGTTATACATTGTAAATATCTGCCTGCGTATTGAGCATTGCTGTAAATACAAAGCTTCATATATCAGCTTCCATCTGGCTGAGTCTTAGTCTGGGTTATAGCAAAGGGTGGGCAGGCAGGTAACTGCTAAACCACCACACTACTCTAAAACAGTTGGACATGTTGTGTTTTAATGAGGAATTCCATTTGCCAAAATGTTTAAGGCATTGCAATTAATACCATAAAGCAGTTTCCAATTTGATTCTATCTTGTAGAAATTGTAAACTCATCTCATAATGCTTCTGTGCTTTCCTTGTTCATAGTCTGACCTATGGAAAGATGTGCATGTATTAGAAATCTACTATAGTAACGATGCCTTTTTTATTGGCTAAGGTAATAGAAGCTGAAATTATGTACCATTCATTTGTAGGCCAGCTTCATAACCCAGATGTAAAAAAAAACACTAAAGGCTTTGGGTGTTTATGCTTGCTGTGATTTAGAGATACAACTGTAACAGAGAGGTACATAGATATATCGGTTTCTATCTGCATAACTCTTAACCTCTTCAACTTGGAAATTTCATATTGATGTTTCATCCCATGGGTTGTTACCATCTGAAGTAAAAAAAAAAATAAAAAATTGCCCTCTGTCCCCACACTGTCTAAATATGTTTAAAGGAAATTTTCAATTATAAAAATGATCTCAGTACTTGAATTATGGTAACTATGGTGTCTCTGAAGAAAGACAAATATAAGAAATGCGAAGAAAATAGATGTATTTACGTCTTGCATTCCAGTGAGTAAATATGCAGTATGAAATAGAAAATAAAATATTGGTGTGTTCAACAAAAGGTCATACGTACTAAAGAACAAAAAAGGAAAATATCTGTAAAACCAGAACCGATGGAGTCACTAGAAGTATAATACAAAGTGTTTCCTCAGGATGTTCACATTATTTGGCTTCAATATGGTTAAGAATCATAGAACAAATCAGGTTGGAAGAGACCTCCAAGATCCCAGCCCTATCCAATCAACTAGACCATGGCACTAAGTGCCTCACCCAGTCTTTTCTTGAATACCTCCAGGGACGGCTGAGCTCCAGGCCCCTCACCAGCTTTGTCACCTTCCTCTGGACATGTTCCAGAACCTCAACATCTCTCTTGAATTAAGGGGACCAGAACTGGACACAGTACTCAAGGTGTAGCCTGACCAGTGCTGAGTACAATGGAAGGATAACCTCTCTTGTTCTGCTGGCCACACAATTCCTGATGAAGGCCAGGATGCTATTGGCTCTCCCGGCCAACTGGGCACACTGCTGGCTCATGTTCAGCCTACTGTCTACCAGCACTCTAGGTCCCTTTCTGCCTGGCTTCTCTCCAGTCACTGTCCCCAGCCTGTAGCTCTGCCTGGGGTTGTTGTGGCCAAAGTGTAGAGCCCTACACTCAGCCTTGTAAAATCTCATCCCATTGGTCTCTGCCCACTCATCCATCCTGCCCAGGTCCCTCTGCAGGGCCCTCCTACCCTCCAAGAGGTTGACACCTGCTCCTAGCTTGGTGTCATCTGCAAACTTACGGATGATTGACTCAATCCCCTTGTTCAGGTCATCAATAAAGATGTTGAACAGGATTGTGCCCAGCTCTGATCGCTGGGGCACACCACTAGTGACTGGTCATCAATTGGATGCGGCACCATTCACCACCACTCTCTGAGCCCATCCTTCCAGCCTGTTCTTGCCCCATTTCAGAATGATATGTCCAAGCCACAAGCTGCTGTCTTTTCCAGGAGCTTGTGGCAGACTGTCTCAAAGGCTTTGCTGAAGTTAAGATAAAGATTAGCTTTTAATTTCCATTTTAGAGGGTTTTTTTTTGGATAATATCTTCTATATTTCATCAAACAAACCTTTAAACTATCACAAAATTGTTGGATTATTCCGCACAGATAAATAATTCTGTATTCTTACCTAGGACAATGTAAAGGAAAAAGCCTAAAAAAAGATCTTAGCCAATTTTGTCTACTTCATGTGAAGATGAGACAGGACAAAGGACAAAGTTCTGTTCTTTAACTAATGGGGAACTGTCTTTTCTTTATACTTACGAGGTGTACCTGATTAAAAGATAAGGTAGGACAGCACTGTCCTGTGGTTTCACACTGCAGGATGATCTGAACTGCCCAGAAAAAGCATCTCTAAGGTTACAACTTCAGTATCTTGTGCTCTGCCTTCTTGAACAAGCACCAGTTCTTTTGCACTTGAAAATACAGTTACAGACCTGCACTTTGAAGACAGAATTCTAATTAAATTAAATTTAAGATACCATATATTCAAAATGTCTGACTATATTACTAAATGCTGACCTTTTGATTTCCTCACAAATTAGATTATGGGAATTACTCCACATTTTCCACTACTGTCCCATTTGTGGGCAGATTTAATCTTTTTTCAGATATAAAACTGTACATATTGAACATGGTCATAAAATATACATATTGCTTCTTTTATTTTGCTATTCCTGGTGCTGACTTTCTGTTTTATTCCATTTCAAAATTTTCTTCATGGTAATTTGTGAAAATATTGGTATCTACAAGCTTTGAGCTATGTGAGCAATTAGATAAATAGAAAAAGTAATTGCTGAGTTCAGTTTGAAAGGTGAATCATAGAATGTCAGGATCTTGAAACATCATATGGTCCAGCCCCACTGCCTGAGCAGGATCAGGATCACCTAGAGCAGATCACACTGGGACACATCCAGATGGTTCTTGAATATCTCCAGAGAGGGAGAATCCACAACCTCCCTGGGCATCTGGTTCCAGTGCTTTGTCACCCTTACAGTGAAAAAATTCTTCCTCAGGTTCACATGGAACCTCCTATGCCTTGACTTCCACCCACTGCCCCTTGTCCTGTCACTGAGCATCACTGAGAAGAGGCTGGCTCCACCCCCCTGGCACTCACCCCTTACTTATTTATAAACAAGTTTAACACATGTTAAAAAGCATGTTCAAATCCATGGGAGGAGAAAAAATTCACCTGTGTTTATGACTTGGAATGCTGAAACTGATTGTTAAATGTTCACTTCAACTTTTGGCTTGTTCTCAACACGGTTCCTTCCATTTTCTTCTATTTCTGATTTCTATTCTTAATCTTTCTTCATGGAGAACTTCCAGCGTTGTATTGAAAGTGTCCAGAACCAGTCAGTTGGAAAATAAAGTGCTAGAGAATCCATTATATTTGGGGTGCTGCACCAAATTTTGCCTTTAAAACAAAACAAACCACAAATTTTCAGTAGTTTCACTTCTGTACCCAATGTAAAATTTTCTAACAGTATTTTAGACAAGAATGTACATATTTCCTTTAATCACTGCTTGGAATAACACACCACTGCTAGGAGTTCATATTGCAAAATGTCAGCTGGAAGGAGATGCCATGAATGCAAGAGGCTGTAATGGGTGCCTGTTTTGTTTCTCCTGCCTGTGGGAACGATGGCATGACCTTCTATTGAAATACCTACTTAGGAGCAGGTGAAAAGATGCATGACAATGAGAAGTTGTGGTTATGGTCTCACTTGCTGAATAAAATTGTTGCTGTTACGATTAATTAATACTGACATAAAATGACACAATTTCTTGAGCATTGTGACCAGTTGGTGTTGGTTTGTGTTTCTTACCAGCTCTAGGTTCTGTGCAGGTGAGCTAAGGAGTAAAAGAACTGCTATCTAGGGATTTGGGAGTTATGAAAAGGAGCAGATCCATGTCAGTAATAATCTTACCTGAATATTTTCATCAATGTGAAAAATTTCAGGGTCTGTGCTCAGTTTAAGGGATGAACTTCCTATGCTAATTAAATGCTCAAATTATAATTCAGATTCAGCTTTCAGCAGCTACTATGTGGGTGTGTAAACAAGTATCCATATTGCAGAAGAGAATAGTTCCCATGTAGAGACTTGAACAAAATGGTGGAGATGCTTAGTATATTCTGGAAAATCTCATCTCAATATTGCTAAAATTTGAAAATATGTGGAGTTTTTAGTTCATATGATTAAAATAAATATAAGAGTTTTCTGTTATCAGTGTAGGACAGAGAATCTAGTGAGGTAAGCAAGTAACAAGATGTGAATGCTGGAATATCTCTGGTATAAAGAAACACTGAGACAAACTGGGGCTGCTCAGTCTTGAGAAGAGAAGGCTGAGAAGTGGATAGTAACTTCTATAAATATCTGAGGGGTGGTTGTCAAGGTGAAGGTGACAGTCTCTTTTCAGTGGTGCCCAGTGATAGGACAGGGAAGAACAGGTATAAGCTGAAGCATGGGAGGTTTCACCTCAAAACGAGGAGATACTCTTGCATGGGAATTGGAATGGGGACAGGCTGAGTGAATTGGGGCTTTTCAGCCTGGAGAAGAGAAGGCTTCGAGGAGACCTTATAGTAACCTTCCAGTATCTGAAGGGGGTCTACAGGAAGGCGGGGGAGGGACTATTCACAAGGACTTGTAATGACAGGACGAGGGGGAATGGGTTCAAATTGGTGGAGGGGAGATTTGAACGGGATGTTAGGAAGAAATTCTTCACAGTGAGGGTGGTGAGGCACTGGAACAGGTTTCCTAGGGAAGTTGTGGCTGCTCTCTCCCTGGATGTGTTCAAGGCCAGGCTAGATGAGGTCTTGAGTGACCTTATCTGGTGGGAAGTGTCCCTGCCTATGGCGAGGAGTTGGAACTGGATGATCTTTAAGGTCTCTTCCAACCTAAACCAGTCTATGATTCTATGATTCTATGATCTCTGGAGGTCCCTTCTACCCCCTAGCATTCTGTGGTTCTATTAAATTATATTTAAAATAAAATTGCTGGAGATATAAATTTCCAGTCTCTGGGACATAGACATTTACCTTTGAAAATAAAAAAGGCAGTTAGGTGAATGTCTTTCCAAAGCTCTGATCACCCTTGTTTCCTTGTAAGCATTCTTAGTCATGAAAGTTAATGGACTGTGACACTAGAGACCAAAGGTTCTATATTTATCAGGGCTATTTCCAGACTGAGGTTCTGTACTGTTGATATTTATTTGTTTGCATTTTTTTTCCCCATTAAAAATAAACACATCTGCATGTGAAATGGCATGTTTTAAATAGAGGCTGTTCTAAACAATACAAGTTTGCTTTCTACATATTTACAGCTTATAGTTCTCCATGTAGATGGAGTCAGGTTTTCTTATCCTGCATTATTTTTATTCTAATTTTAAAATTAATTCAGAAACAGAAGGCATTTAAAATATTTTCTATTAATTTCTTGGAAAAAGAAAGCTTGTGCTTTACTATGAATGAAAATGTCTTTGATGAGTTCCTAACTGATATTCAAAAACATCTTCTGTGTTAAATAGTCTTTGAAATGACAGAAGTTTGAGAACCACGACAACAAAAAGAAACCCACCACCTTATCTAAAACTGCATGATAGCTAATTACCCAGCTGTCTCATTTTTGTGTGCTAATTGAGTGGGAGCAGCTGTGAGAGTCCTGTGGAGCAGTGTGGGGTGGGTAATGGTCGGAAAGCTCCCGTGAGAAAGGAAGTGTCCTAAGGCTGACCTGAAAAAATAAAATAATCCACAAATCCAAAATGCTGGTGTGTTGAATTTAGTTGTGGCAAATTAGGTAAGAATACCCTATTTTCTAATTGATAAATCTTTTCTTTAGCAGATGAATGCTTATTATTTCCTAACAGCAGTTTCTAGTTAGTAGTAGCTGGTCTTTTGCTACATACTGAATTTTTCTCCTTTTTTTTTTTTTTTTTTTTTTTTTTTTTTGCAGNTTTTTTTTTTTTTTTTTTTTTTTTTTTTTGTGTTTGGGTAACGTGGGTTAGGGTTTGCACATTGCTTTTGTTGCTTTCTCACTCATATTGTCATTGTTAGACCTTAATATAATTAAATTGCTCTAACATAAGTGACTTACAGTTTATAGTTTCTGGTATGTTTTGTGGTTTGCTGTATTAGTTGCTTACCTCAGTAGAAGACTGTTTTACCTGTTGTTGTGCTCTGACACAAGATACCTGGTAAGCAAACCAAATCTTAAGACCATACAAAGTAATAGGAGAAGTTTCTGTAGCTTCTGAGGACTAGGGCGTCTGAGGTGAGCAGTTGCTGCTCCTTTGTTGACGCTACCTTGTATATCTGATGTGGCCTCATCAACTCAAATAGTCCAGAGAAACTTATTTGTCTCCTTTGTAGAGTACTTACAGGTTTGTGGTTTTTTGTGGTTTTTTGTGGTTGGTTTTGGTTTTAAGTTTCTTTGAATTAAAATACATTAAAAAATGGTCCAATGTTTAAAATGTTGGGTTTTTTTCTCTTTTTTTTTTTTTTTTTTTAAACTTAAAATTTCTAAAGCCTCATACTTCCTTTTGATATTTGTTTGGAATTCTGTGTTTCATGAGTTATTGATTTAAAGTACTAGGAAACCCATCCTCACAATTCTGCTGTCCAAAAGACTGTAAATCAGTATTTTAGACACCCTTAAGGTGGTTGGTAAAATTTTACAGGAAACGGTGGCTGACAGGTTCTGTGGTGCTTCCCAGACACTTATATTACATTTCTCCTTGCAAATATGTCTGTCTTAACAAAATATGTGCATATTTATACAGCTGCTTTCAAAAGCAGAAACATCACCAGCTGTAAAATGAGTAGCACTTGTTTCTCTTGTTCTGACCTAGTCAGAAATATTCCTGGTGCAGTTCCATATGGGTTTTAAAACTATATTATGCAACATTCTTTAATTATTTTAAACTATACTATTAAGTACAGTGGTGCTGGCTAGCTTCAGGGGGAGTCAGAGAGGCAAGGAAACTTTGTACTTTGAACAGTATTTAAATGCATCTCTTAGCTCCCAGAAGACAGAGAGTGGCAGGGGGAAAGGACAAATAAGACAACAGCTTGAATGCCATCTACAAGAAAGGCAGAAAGGTGGAAGTACTGATGTGCACAAGGGAAAGGAGGCTTTACAGAGAGACTTGGATAGACTGGATTCATGGGCTAATGGTAATGGTATCAGCTTCTGCAAGACCAAGTGCAGGCACTTGGGCCACAACAACCCTATGCAATACTACAGGCTTGGGGAAGTGTGACTGGAAAGTTGGCTTGTGGAAAGACATCTAGGTATTCTAATTGACAGGCAACTGATTATGAGCCAGCAGTGTGCTCAGGTGGCCAAGGAAACCAATGGCATCCTGGCTTGTATTAGAAATGCTGTGTCCAGCAGGAATAGGGAGGAGATTGTCTCCCTGTGATCAGCACTGGTGAAGCCACATCTTGAGTATTGTGTCCAATTTTGGGCACCTCAGTATAAGAGAGACATAGAGGTGCTGGACTGGGTGCAGAGGAGGACAATGAAGGGAATGAAGGGTTTAGAGAATAACTCTTAATAAGAGCAACTGAAAGAGCTAGGGCTGCTTAGTTTGAGGAAGAGGAGGTTAAGGAGAGATATTGCTCTGCAGCTACTGGAAAGGATGCTGTAGAAAGATCAGTGCTCATCTCTTCTCACAGGTAATCGGTGACAGAACAAGAGGATATGGTCTCAAAGTGCAACAGAATAGTTTAGTTTGGAGATTAGAAAATTTTTTTCACAGGAAGAGTGGTCAGACATTGGAATGCGCTGCCCAGGGAGATGGTTGAAGCACCGTTCCTGGTATGTTTAAAAGATGTTCATGTGTGGTGCTTGGGGATGTGGTTTAGGGGAAAATCTGGGCCTTGATCATCCCAGGGATCTTTTCCAACCTAAGTGGTTTTATGAAGAAAGATCAATGGCCACTGAGATCAGTGAGAATTTTTTCTAAAAATAGCTTCCCTGTGTTTCTGTTAATCACGGAAATAAAATAAATTTTAACCCCCCCACAATTCACTGTTTTAACACTGTATCCTGATGTACTGATGAGCAGTTAAACACTCATGGAACTTGGCATGTCTCAGAAAATAAAAGGGTAATGATTGAGTAGATTTTGGAGATTGATTTTAACTCACTAGATATCTAATGGTATACGGGTTTATGCTACTTATATGACAATTTGCAGCTGTAATAGTGAAATATCCCTTTTTTTGTGTTTCAAAAACAAAGCACTGTGGTGTATATTTCAGGTAGTTAAGAGTATTCTGTATCTCATAGTGTAGTGCATGCCATATCCTAATGTAATGGTGCAATTCAATACATGTGATGTTCAGTGTGCTTGAGACTTACTGTACGATAGAGTACTTCACTGTGCTTATTTATGTGACAAAGTCTGCACTACAGCAGTTATTTACAGTTTCATTATACAAGTTTAGGTGTCTGTTTGAAGAAAAAAAAAACCCGAAGATTTTTCATTCAAATGCAGACAAAGAGGTGCTGTAAAAACACTGTCTTAAGAGAGCAAAATCATGACAGAGTCCAAGAAGTAGAAAATGAGAGATGATGGAAATAAGCAAGATTTTCACATCTTCTACTTGTTGTCCTGTGTTTTGCCTTGTGGTGGTTTAGCAGTTACCTGCCCCCCCCCCCTTTTGATATAACTCAGACTAAGACTGAGCCAGATGGAAGCTGATAAATGAAGCTTTATATTTAAAGCAATGCACAACATGCAAGAAAATATTTACTATGTATAACAGATATTTACGGATATATACAGTGAAAAGGTAATACAGAAACACCACACCCCTCCTAGAGACAAAAATCCCTAAGAGGGGTTTTCCAGCCACCCCTACCACCTTTCCCTCCTTCCCCAATCTTATCTCACCATCTGTTGATGAAGCAGATAGGCACAGGTAGATTGGCCAGGGGGGTTAGCAGTAGGAACGAAGTTAGTAGAATTATTGAGAATCAGCTACAAAAGGCAGAGACAAAGGAACCATGCAAGGAGCAGCTACAGCCAGAGAGGCCTGAAACCGTCTGACTTATCTATATTTGGATTTTTACTCTTGAAACAAATTTTTTTTCTTTCTCAGTAAAGCTGTGGGTGAAGTGACATCATGTATTTTCATTTCTCAGCCAATAGTCTAATTTCTCACTCAAATTCTCCAATTAGTTCAAACCAGCACATGCTTTAATTTTTTTTCTTAAAAAGATATGTTGTATCTTTAACAGATTGTAAGTAAAGCTGCTTAGTTTAATACCTGAATTTCATGAGTTCAGAGTCATGTGACCTTGCAGTTGGAAATGTTGGACAGAAGTGAAACAGAGGGGGTGAAGGAGGTGGAAGGAGAGGACAAAATGCAGCAGCTGTTATAGTTTGAAAAGAAGAAAGTTGTGGCTATGATGGCATAATTTGGATGGACAAGGCAGCTCTTCCAAAGTCTAAGTGTTATCATGTTAAAAGTTGCCAAGAGTCATAGAATCATAGAATTGTTTAGGTTTAAAGAGACCTCAAAGATCATCCTGTTCCAACCCCCCCACCATAGGCAGGGACAACTCCCACTAGATCAGGTCACTCATGACCTCATCCAGCCTAGCCCTGAACAACTCCAGGGAGGGAGCAGCCACAACCTCCCTGGGCAATCTGTGCCAGTGTCTTGCCACCCTGACTGTGAAGAACTTTCTCCTAACATCCCGTTCAAATCTCCCCTCTGCCGGTTTCAACCCATTCCCCCTCGTCCTGTCATTACAAGACCTTGTGAATAGTCCCTCCCCAGCCCTCTTGTAGGCCCCCCTCAGATACTGGTAGGCTGCTATAAGGTCTCCTCAAAGCCTTCTCTTCTCCAGGCTGAAAAGCCCCAACTCTCTCAGCCTGTCCTCATAGCAGAGGTGCTTCATCCCTCTGATCATTTTCGTGGCCCTCCTCTTGGACTCTCTCCATGTCCTTCCTGTGCTGGGGGCTCCAGAACTGCACACAGTACTCCAGGTGGGGTCTGACAAGAGCAGAGTAAAGGGGGAGAATCCCCTCCCTTGCCCTGCTGGTAATGC
>VWZI01011954.1:36861-65982 GCA_013396835.1 Psilopogon haemacephalus
TGAGGGACGCCACTTGTCACTGGTCTCCAGGTGGACACTGTGCCCTTGATCACCACTATCTGCATGCCACCATCCAGCCAATTCCTTATCCAGCGAGTTGTCCACCCATCAAGTCTGTTTTTTTCCAGTTTCATGACCAGGATGTCATGTGGGACAGAGTCAAAGGCGTTTCTTAGATCCAGGTAGATGACATCAGTTGCCCAATTCTTGTCCACTGCTGCTGTGACTTCATCATAGAAAGCCTCCAAATTAGTCGGGCATGATTTGCCCTTGGTGAAGTCATGCTGGTTATCATCAGGCACCTCTGCTTTGTTCTCCATCTGCGTTAGCAGAGCCTTGAGGAGGATCTGCTCCATGATCTTGCCAGGCACAGAGGTGAGGCTGACTTGTCTGTAGTTCCTGGGGTTGTCCTTTTTTCCCCTTCTTGAAGCTGGGTGTTATGTTTGCCCTTTTCCAGTCAGCAGGAACTTCACCAGTCTGCCATGACCTTTCAAATACAATGGACAGTGGTTTGGCAACTTTATCTGCCAGTTCCTTCAGGACCCATGGGTGGATCTCATCAGGCCCCATGGACTTGTGCATGTTCAGATTCCTTAGGTGCTCATGAACATGATCTTCAATTACAGTGGGCAGGTCTTCACTCCCCTAGTTCTTACTTTTGCTGTCTGGAATTTGGACATCGTGGCTGGAGCACTTGCTGCTGAAGACTGAGGCAAAGAAGTCATTGAGCACCTCAGCCTTATCCATGTTCCCTGTCTCCAGCTCTTCATTTCCCTTCTGAAAGGGTCCCACAAACCTTTCAGAAGGGTTGCTCATCTGAACTAAACAGTTTCTGAAAATCAATTATAATCCCTGGGCATTCATCTCAACTTGTTTTTATGTTTAGATTATATCCTACTTGGCCTTAGTTGCTCCCTCATGTCTTTTGGACTGTTTACTGTCATATTTCAGTATTGCTTCTTGTGCCCTTCATCCTTTTTAGACTTCGTATCAATGATGATGTAAGGTTGAGTCTGCTTCTGTAGTAATTTAGGAATGCTTTTTGTGATTGGATTAATCAGGGAAAGTTCATTTTAATTTTTTTAAAATTTATTTTACCCTGGGAAGTATAACTGCCTTCTCTAGACCTTTATTTTTGGTGATGAATAAAAGTACAGCCAGAGGAAGGTAACAACCTCCAGTAAGAAAACTGCGACCTTTTCAATTATATTTATGAAGTTTGGCATAGATGATCTAAAACCTATACCCATTGGTCAGTAAAGGTTATGCTGAAAGAAGGATGAACAACAGAATGGGACTTTGAGGTGTCTCTTTTCTGACATCTTCCAAGTTACAGTAACTGTTTAATAACACATTCTGTGACTTTCTCAGTGCCACAAATCTTGAAAGGAAAGCTTTGTTAATATGCTCTATTAAATGTGTGTGGGAGGGGTGGGGAGTGTGTGGGAGCACAAAATCCATAAGGAAAGGACACAGCCATGAAGTGTGTTATCACATAGTAGCAGTTATAACTATGTTAGAACCATGGCTCTGAAAGGCTTATTATGTGTAATTGTGATAATAAATCACAGTCAATTTCCCTAGTATCAACCAATTTTTAAATATGAGACTTCTGTGAAGCTTTTTTTTTTTTAAAGTCTTGTGGGAATCATTTAGTGTTAAACTGAGGATTTTGGTAATTTTAATGAGCTGGGAGTACATGTAGAGTGGTTTGGCAGTATTTCAGTTTTTGTAGATTACTTGGATCTGTTAATTAATACAGCCCGTTGAGACCTTTTTGTGAAGATTAATGGGTTCCCTGAAGAATAACATTGTAAATTCTGGAGATCAGCAAGACTTTTGAGACTACTGCTGTTTTAAATTATGCCAGAGTTTACTACATTAAACATTCTCTATTGATGGGAGAAGGAGAGAAACTCACAAGAGGCATGGTAAAGATAAACCACCAATTTACACTAATTTTATTTTCCCTATCCTTACAAACTTTACAGATTTTTTAGATAACATTAAGATAACGGAGAGAGCAATTTTTCAAATTAAAGCCTAAGAGGAACAGTTTGTCCAAGAAGAGAAGCACTGAATACATCACCTGGAGGGTTATCCTTCCCCCATCTATGCATCTGGGAGTCTTCCTAACTTGGATGTGAAGATGAAATCTGCACTAGTCTTTAACATGCTGACAGACTATGCCTACACTAAACTAAGAGAAATGGGGTGTCTTTTCTCACTTTTGGGTAATTTAGCGATCCAGACTTCTTTGACCTTCACATTGAATCAACACCTTTGCAGGGAGATTGCCAATTTGAAATACAGCAAGAATTAGTATTCTTCACCAGTCATAAACTTAAGCAGTCTTCCAATCCTTAATTTACTTTTAAGTAGACTGTGAGTTGTTGATGTCATCTGTAAATTCATTGACATTACTGTGATCATGCCTTGATCTCTACTCTCATCATTTCCAATCAGTCATTGCTCTTGCCTTCAGAAAAATTGTGTAGCACAGGATAATATCAGCGTTTTTGACATAAAGAGAGTACCTGAACAATGCTTAGAGGAATGTCTTAAAAGGTCTTTCAGAGTCTATACTCTTTACATTTGCCATTTATTGTTGAAGTCTTGATCCGTTAGTTCTGCTGGTCTTCCACATAATCTCGAAGGTTTTAGCTGAATCTTGGTGTGTGATGATCTGCAAAGATAGTTTTAATCTTTGATGACTCAAGTTTTTCTGTGGAATACATCTTCAGAAGTTCAATTTAACCTAGTCTAATTTAGAATGAGTTTTGATGACACTATCTCTTTTTGCCTTTCTATCTGCTGCTGATTTTTCTGTTGCACAAACCCCTTTTTCTTGCTTTTTCTATGGCCACTTATTTGGTTTGGGTTTGTTTTGGTTTTGTTAGTTTTGTTAGTGTTTTGTATTAGTTTTGTTGGTCCTGACCTGTTTGGGGGAAGGTGCAGTTAAATAGATCATAGAATGAATTGTTGGGAGGGACCTTTAAAGGTAATCCCTTGCGGTAAGCAGGAACATGTTTAATTAGATGAGGTTGCTCACAGCCCCATCAAGCCTGACCTTGATGAAACTGAAGAAACTTGAATGGTTCCATTTACATGTTCTTGTTCTGTGATTGTTTGCTTTCCTCTTTCTTGATGAGGTCAGGCCAGCTTTGAGACAGTAGCATGTTGCTCTGCAGTACTGAACAAGGATCACTGATACATTGGCTTGTGATGAGTATAAGCACCTTATTAAGAGAGTCAGGTTTGTGGGCTTTTTGAGCACCTCAGCATTGATTTTGCACTGGGAGCTGCTCTTATTGTCCTTTCTACCTCTAAAGTTATTTTTTTTGGGGGGTATACTTTGGAGCACACATGAATAGTTTTAAAGCCATCTTTTCTAGATAAAAGTTAGTACTTTGAGCTGTTTTATATTTGCTGAGGTGAAATCATATGACGTGCTTTTCTCAAGTGCTGTCAGTAACTTTCATACTCTTTTAATGTAAAACTGTATTTTAACTTTTATCACCAAATTTAGAATTTAATTTTTGTATTAACTTTGGTTTTGTGACCCACTTGCACCATCAGTAGAACCATTCAGTTAAGGGAAGGATTTAAAAATAATGAACCTAGTGTTCAGCTTGATGTTTAAGATATCAATTAATATTTCCATGAAATTCACATGTTCTAAATACTGGCTGCTTGCTGAGTGATGTGCTCTTTTGCTGAGTTGACAGACAGCCAGCTCTTACCCTGAGCAAAAGGTACAACCAGGGAGCGCTTTTTCTGGGTCAAGAGGCACCAACTTTAATACATTTTTATTCCATGCTGTTATAAGCTCCGCAGACTGTTTTATACTTCTTACTGCACTTGAAAGCAGTAGGATAGTGTTAGTAGAAGGTGACTGGATAATAAACGAAAGCTCTTTCATTATAAAAATGTTCACAGCATTTAGGAACTTCTGTGAAAAAAATGGCACAAAAGGTACAGGAGTTGAGAAATTGCAGCTGCTTATCCTGAGAGAATGGAAAAGCTTTCAAAATTCAGGTGATGAAATATCTGTTAACAAGATAGTCTAGACTATACAGACTTTAGGTTTTGCTTTCTGAAGGCTTACACAAATTATCTGTAAGGATCATCTTGCCTCTGTAACGGGGGTGTTTGCTTGGAGCAGAATAATGTTTGAGGAAGGTGTTACAGTTCTTAATAGCATGAAAATTCTGTTTAATTAAGTTTCATTAAAATGGAAATCTTCCAGAGTCTCGTATCTGGAGGCTTGCTTTTGCAGCTGAAAGATCCCTGTTGCTTTTGAAATGGTGACAGTGGCTTTAAGAAGCAGAATAGTTTGTTCTGCCATTCAATAGGGAGTACACAATCCTAAATAATTTGTTCTCCTACTTATTATCTATAAACTCTTTGAACAACAGAGATTATTTCATAGAATCAGTCTGGGTTGGAAAAGACCATAAGGATCATCTAGTTCCAAACCCCCTGCCACGGGCAGGGACACACTACCCTAGATCAGGCTGGACAGAGCTTCATCCAGCCTGGCCTTAAACACCTCCAGGGATGGGGCCCCAACCACCTCCCTGGGCAACCCTTTCCAGGGTCTCACTACTCTCATGCTGCAGAACTTCCTCCTCACATCCAATTTCAATCTCCTCACCTCCAACTTTGCTCCATTCCCTTTAGTCCTGTCTCTACCTGATAGCCTAAAAAGTCTCTCCCCAGCTTTTCTGTAGGCCCCCTTTAGATACTGGAAGGCCACAATAAGGTCACCTTGGCGTGTCCTCTTCTCCAGACTGAACAGCCCCAACTCTTTGAGTCTGTCCTCATAGAAGAGGTATTCCAGCCCTCTGATCTTCCTTGTGGACTTTCTCTGGACAACACACTCCAGCATGTCCACATCCCTCTTGTAATAGGGCTCAAAAAATCGATGCAGTACTCCAGGTGGGGTCTCACCAGAGTGGAATAGAGAGGGAGAAAGCAGTTCTACTGTTGGTGATTCTTTACAGTTATATGACAAGTTGCATGGAATTGGCTTGGGTTTGTGGTTTTCATTTTGTTGGTTTAGATCTTATTTTGTGTCAATGAATATATAATTTTATAGATTAGAATTTTTTCCTTCAGTAAAAAAGACAAACTAAAACCAGCTAAAAAAAGCCTGCTGTGGAGAGCATTTCAAAACCAGGGGAATGGGTGTTTTTCTTTGTTTGATTTTTTTTCCCCCCCTGATTTCTCTGTAAAGCTATTATTTTAATTTTACCTTTATGATCATGAAACCATCTATGTTGGTGGCTTTTGAGATTTGTAAGGTTATATTAGTATATTTTATAAAGATTAGTGAATTTAAATCACGTGGGTTTTCCATAGTATCCAAAAGGCAGTTTAATTGTAGTTTGGAGTATATATTTGGAGGACAAATGCAGGGTCCTGCTTTTGGGGCGGAATAACAACAAGCACCAGTATAGGCTATGAGCTGCCCTGCTGGAAAGCAGCTCTGTGGAGAAGGACCTTGGAGGCCTGGTGGACAGCAAGTGCTGCATGGGTCAGCAATATGCTCTTGTGGCCAAGAGAGCCAATGTTATCCCGGGGTGTATGAAGAAAATTGTGACCAGCAGGTCTAGGGAGGTTCTTCTGCCCTTCTGCTCTGCCCTAGTGAGACCACACCTGGAATACTGTGTCCAGGTTTGGGTTTCCCAGTTCAGGAAAGACAGGGACCTTCTGGAAAGAGTCCAGCAGAGAGCCATGAGGATGAATAGGGGACTTGAGCATCTCTCTACAAAGAGAGACTAAGAAACCTGAGGCTGTTTAGTCTGGGTTAGAGAAGACAGAGGAGATCCAATCAATGTATACAAATACCTGAGGGGTGGGTGTTGAGTGGGTGGGTCCAATCTCATTTTGGTGGTCAGCAGCAATAAGACAAGGAGCACCAGCTACAAACTGGAACATAGAAGGTTTCAACGTGAGGAGAAACTTCCGTACAGTGAGGGTGACAGAGAACTGGAACAGTCTGCCCAGAGAGGTTGTGAAGTCTCCTTCCCTGGAGACTTTCAAAACTCGCCTGGATGCATTCCTGTGTGAACTAAAACCTAGGGGATCCTGCCTTGGCAGGTGGGTTGGACTTATCTCTGGAGTTCCCTTCCAACCTCTAAGATTCTCAGATTCTGTGATTACTGGTACATCGTTAACCCTGTCATTTCTCAGAAAGCAATTTAGTCCCATGACTGTGAAACTACTCTGGAAGCGGAGTTGGAATAGATGATCTTCAAAGGTCCCTTCCAACCCACGTTGTTCCCTGGTTCTGTGACTGCATTACAGCAGTGTTAACCTTAGGCTTCACCTCTGTGAAAGAAAATATCATATAGTGTGATGAATTGCCATACATTAATAAGTGGATATGTGAAAATTTATTTCACTTTTAACTCTCTTAATATTTTAAAAAAATCTGTTGTAATTGGAAGGCCCTACCTCTATAAAACTTGGATAAAGGTCTCATGGAGCTTGCTAGTGTGATCTTTTGCTTCATTAATTATTCTTGTGTTACTGATCTTTAAATAACCTAGAAGTAAGAAATAAGTTAATGTAATTCAGGTTTTTATAGAGAAGTCACTTATAAGAGAAATGAAAAAAAACAAAACCTCCATGCATTTGAGTTTTTGAACATGTTTATAGCAAGCATTTTAAACAGCTATTGCACTGTTAAACAGAAAGAACTTGACTCTATGCATTTCATAGTTAAGCATATTAAATGGAATTTGGACTACTTCACTAATGGAAAAAAATAATCTAATTCTTGTTGGAAATTGAAAACAGACTTTCAGTAATGCTACGCTTTCACTTAACAATTTAATGCCTTTCTGCTTACCCAAAAGGCAAAAACTCAATGACAAATGATGAAACTGCAGTCTCTTCTTATTTTATATTGTGCCATTATCAGTATTTTATTCCAACACACTGACATTTCTTGCATGGTGCAATAACCTCAGTCAGCAGGAAATGCACAGAATGAATAATTGCAGCTTCTCCATTAGCACAGTATAGTTCAGTACACTAGAAGTTGAAGAAAATGAGAAGAATTAGTGGAGTTACAGGCAAAAGCCCCAGAGCAATAATGATTCAGGGATATTAAATTAACAAGTAATTGCATTAAAAGTCATGGTCCTGACTTAATTCACAATATTTTTCTTATTGCTGAAATGCAGGGTCCTGTGTTTCTCTTATTCTCAGGGAATGGAGCTGATTAGATTTAACTTTCTGCTGGTTACTATCTGTAACTGTAGTGGCTACAGCAAAGTAATGCCTTAATGCTGAAACTGTACGTAGGGCAAAATTTTACTTTGGACAAGAACATTTCAGTACTGTGTACCCAGTAACTGGGATTATCTTTCACAACTTTCATGAGGTAAGAGGTCCAGGCCAGATATCTAGACCAGCACAGAACAGGAAGACATCTCTGAAGAGATCTGCCACTCTGAAATGAGCTGTGCTGAGCACTTTCCTGTGATCTCTGAGCTGTAGTTCTCTGCAAAGGATAATAGCTCAGAGGCACAAAAGGACAGAAGCTGTGCAGTCTACAGGCTGCTGAAAAGCAAACATAATGAGTCTTTGATGGTGTCTTTTGTTGTACCAAAAATGAGACTAGAGACAGAATTTTGGATGGACCATCTCTGCCATAAAATCTGGTTTAACACCAATGTTGAATTGAGGTGAGTGTCCTGCATCCTTTCTATTATAATAGAAACATAACTACATGACTGAACTTATTTGATGAACATGTTAATTTTCTGGAATCATTAGAATTTTTAAATAAATTTGTTTGTTTTTTTTTTCTTTTTTTTTTTTTTTTTTATGACTACTATTTAAATTAGGGCTTCATTTGTCCTCTCAGCAAGAGTTTGCAAGAGTAAGCAAGCAGAGAGAAATGGAGAGAGAAGTATATGATGGGTAATATCGTTCTGTTGATTGACAGTATTCTTAGTCACCTCTTCTATTTTCTGAAGAAAAAAGGATTTATGAAATGATTTAATGTTTGTGAGTGCATGTACATGTTACTGTGCTGGACAAATCAGTGGTCACATAATAATGAGATTGGAGGGAAAAGAGATATACTGTAAAATACACAAATTAGGAGAGTCTCCTCTGTGACCCTACATTTATGGATGATGGAGATTCCACGTGATTAAGGGAATTTTATTAATGTCAGAAATGTTGGAAGGAACTAGAAGCAGGTTTCACTTAGAAATGAAATGGATACTCATAGAGAATGGGGTTGTGTAAAATCTTTTGCTCCTGAAGATGCTTTCATATCCATACCTAACATATTTTTACTATTTAGTGATTGTATTTTTGTTTTTCAAATAGTGAAATTTTTGCAAGCTGTCTTTTTGACTTACTGAAAGTCAGCAAGTAAAGGCGACCTACCTTGACAAACTTTAACAGTTTCTGGCCTGTACTTGTGTATTCCTTTATTGATGTCTTCTCATTAAAAGCATATCATGTTGTCTTTTCAGACTTTTGGCGATACATGCCAGGTTGGCCCACTCAGGGTTATTTTTACAAAAATCAGGTCAGATATTGCTATTTCCTGTGCTACACAAACATTGTTGCTGTAATAGTCAAGCCCAAAAATTCCTTGTACAAGTTTAGTTTTTCAGTCTTTGAAAATAATTTCCATGTGCTTTAGTGTCTTGTGTTGCAGGCAGTATGTGTGGATGTGTCTTAGATGTCTTCTTCGAACCTTGCATCATTTCTGCAAACGAGGAGTGAGAAACTGCATGTTTTAATACCATGCTCATTTTCACATGTTCAGCTAATCTTATTTCCACTTACTTGAGGGACTAACTAGAATTTTCTGAAGCGTGCATTTTGTATCTCGTAGCTGCTAAAACAGGTATGCTTTGGATTTATGTGCATTCATTTCTGAAAGTGATGGGGTTTCCTCACCATTCCTGCATGCTATGTAACAGCTTTTAAATTTTATACAGTAAGTAAAAACTGCAGGAAGAATACATGTTGAGACTAGTAAAGATATATTTAATATGATTGCACTATAACATAATTTAATGCACCATCTATGCCACTAGTATTTTGGTTAATAGTATTGAATTCAATTATCTTGGTGGATTTTTTTCAGCTGCCAAATGTAATTACTTTTGTCTGCCTTTAGGGAATTTGAACTACTTGATTTCATTCTGAAAAACAAAACCAGAACAAACAAACACACAAAATCCCAAAAAACCCTTCCAAAACAAACCACCAAAATCCCAGCCCCTCAGAACTAACTCAGCTGTTGGACATATAATAGTCTTCTGGCAGCAATGAGCTGGAGAAGAAAAGTTTGTCTGCTTAAGATGAGGTCCAATAAGAGTCACGTGGCATGAAACATCTAAAATTGTCACCATGTTAGGGCTTCCCTGTCATAAAACTGACAACCAGAGCAGCAGGCTAGCAACCTTACATGTGCCAGGAAGAGTTATGTTGTGGTTACATACTGAATGTGACACTTTTTTTCTGTGGGTCTTGCATTGTCTGTTCAGTGACATGGACTTCAGTATATAAAAACTTTAAAAAGGCTTTTTGAGCTGTCTGCAAGTGCAGCAGCTGCAAAAGGTGAAGAATGTTCTCATTCTCTGTGTGCTTTACATTGGAGGGCTTAAGGAAACAATAACCATACCATATCTGCTAAGGTCACCTAAAAGATGAGACTTCTGATTTTGAAACATCCAAGCTGTGGGAAATGCATGGAGTGTAATCACTTAACCACAGATGTACAATTGTGTTACTGAACAGCCATATATAGTGATTCTGAAGTGCCAGAAATTAAATGTTCTGATCAAAAAGACGCCAATTAAAGAAGGAAGAGAATATGAACATTCCTTAGAAACAGCAATATTAATCACTAATAACTCTGCAGAAGTCACAGCTCTTAGTGCAGACCCAGTTCTGTACCTGAAGCATTTCAATATCTCAGGGGAATAAAGTTGGCAAAATCAGATGTATGCTGTAGGATAAAAAGATGGGAGATACCTGGTTGACAAAACACCTGAAACATGATTTTGTTCCCAGATTGAAATAGATTCCCCCAAGGACGTGGAGGAATAAGCTTTCATCTTTCCTCATACCATTCACTTTTTGTATGACTGCTGATGTTCAGAAGGCTAGAAAGTTTTTTTGGTGGGCTTTTCCTGGAGGAGTGTTGGTGTTTGCATATTTAAGGTTGCTTTCTATGAATTACTTAGGCAAAATTTTAATTTTTAAAATTTATTATGATCTACATTTATTGCTAACCTATCAGATATTGAAATTTTCAGTGTCACTTCTAATCAGTAAGATTCAAATCAGTCAGATTGGTCAGTTGTATACACAGTTGTATAGATCAGCTGATAAAATTTACTTAAACAGAGGCAGTTCTGAGCCTGGCATTATGTACAAACACTCCTTGAAGACTAAAGGGCCAACTTTTGAAAAAAACATCCTTACTAAATGTGTTAAAACATATATTTGTGCTTTAATTTTATGAAGGTGGTTGAGCTACTGCAGTTTTTCAAGCATCATTTCATAAATTCTTCCACTCATCTACATTAATCAAAGCAAGGGACATCCTTATGCACAAGGTTTCCACAACTACATTTCCGTTCTGTTGATTTTTAGAGTTGAGAACCACTGAGACAAGACGTGTATGCACCTCCTGCATGACCTAAGAGATAGCTTGTGAATCAGTGGGGATGATCATAGAATGGTTTAGGTTGGAAGAGACCTCAAAGATCATCCTGTTCCAACCCACCCACCATAGGCAGGGACACCTCACACTAGATCAGGATGCTCAAGAACTCATCCAGCTTGGCCTTGAACACCTCCAGGGAGGGAGCAGCCACAACCTCCCTGGGTAACCTGTTCCAGTGCCTTGCCACCCTCACTGTGAAGAACTTTCTCCTAACATCTCATTCAAATCTCCCCTCCACCAGTTTCAACCTATTACCCCTCATCCTGTCATTACAAGACCTTGTGAATAGTCCCTCCCCAGCCTTCCTGTAGGCCCCCTTCAGATACTGGTAGGCTGCTATAAGGTCTCCTTGAAGCCTTCTCTTCTCCAGGCTAAAAAGCCCCAACTCTCTCAGCCTGTCCTCATAGCAGAGGTGCTCCAGCCCTCTGATCATCTTCGTGGCCCTCCTCTGAACTCTCTCCAGCAGTTCCATGTCCTTCCTGTGCTGGGGGGTCCAGAGCTGCACACAGTACTCCAGGTGGGGTCTGACAAGAGCAGAGTAAAGGGGGAGAATCACCTCCGTTGCCCTGCTGGTAATGCCTCTCTTAATGCAGCCCAGGACACAGTTGCTGTCTGAGCTGCGTGTGCACACTGTTGGCTCATGTTGAGCTTCTCATCCACCCAGACCCTCAGGTCCTTTTCCTCAGAGCTGCTCTCCAGCCACTCACCATCCAGCCTGTATTTGTGCTTGGGATTGCAGCGACCCAGGTGCAGGACCTTACACTTGGCCTTGTTAAATTTCATGAGGTTAGCCTGGGCCCACCTCTCCAGCCTGTCCAGGTCTCTCTGGATGGCATCCCTGCCCTCCAGCGAGTCAACTGTGCCACACAGCTTGGTGTCATCTGCAAACTTGCTGAGGGTGCACTCAATTCCTCTGTCCATGTCACTGACAAAGATGTTAAACAGCACTGGTCCCAGCACTGACCCCTGAGGGATGCCACTTGTCACTGATCTCCAGGTGGACATTGTGCCCTTGATCACTACTTTCTGCATGTGGCCATCCAGCCAATTCCTTATCCAGTAAGTTGTCCACCCATCAAGTCTGTGTTTCTCCAGTTTGGTGACCAGGATGTCATGTGGGACAGAGTCAAAGGCCTTACTCAGGTCTAGGTAGCTGACATCAGTTGCCCAATTCTTGTCCACTGCTGCTGTGACTTTATCATAGGAAGCCACCAAATTTGTTAGGCATGATTTGTCCTTGGTGAAGTCTTGCTGGTTATCATCAGGCACCTCTGCTTTGTTCTTCATCTGATTTAGCAGAGTCTTGAGGAGGATCTGCTCCATGATCTTGCCAGGCACAGAGATGAGGCTGACTGGTTCACGGTAAACGTATCTAACTTTATAGCTAAAGAGCCTCAGTACTTGCAAAATTACTCCAAGGAGCAAAGTGTCATCTTAAAACTGTGGCTTTCTTCAGTAAATGTAAAGAGCATAGCTTGAGTGATGTAGCTTTCTTCCCCAGTGTGAAGGCCAAAGGTAGTAGAAGATTTCTGTCAAGACAGATTTTTTTCCTATTGAGTTGCAATTCATTGCTGAAGTGTTTAAAGTATCAATGGGGTGGGTTTTTTTTTTTTGTTTGTTTTTGTTTTTTTTTCCTTTAATGTCTATGTGTATAAGTTAAAGCATTGTCCAGACTCTCCTGGAGTCCTAAAGTAGCATTATGTAGTTTCCCTTAAGTATGCTTTTGTTGTATTCTTTTTGTCATTGTTGGCAAGATAGGTCAGATATTGCAAGAATTAGGAGGAAAATGAAGTTCTTTCCTGTTTTGTCCTTGAGCTATTGGTATTTTGAGACCTGTGTCATAAAAGCCCTGATGTTAGATCACTGTCATCAAGGAATCAGGCAGTGATTGCTACTGAGAGTTCTTTAATTTTACTGAAGTGATTGCTTAGTTGTAAGAGATATTACAGGTAGCTGTTTCTTAATGTGTTTATACCACTAATTTCACCATGACTCTGAGAAAATTAGAAATAATCTCTAAAATACTAGGCATTCTAGATCTCCAATAAGTTGCTTTTGATAATGCATTTAGGGAGACCTGCAGTCTAGTGGTGTTTCTCCAGCAACACTGGAGCATTTTGTACACAGCTTCTTCCTGGTAAAAATGCAGCACAGATTGCCAGTGACAAATTCTGCATAACAACCAGCTGCCATCCTTCCTTTCAGTTTTACTGTTGGTACAAAGCCCTGGAACCACTCTATCCCAGCTCATAATGGTGCTGCTGTTAATGGCTGTAGGGCACAGGTATGTATTTTTATTTCCGAATAAATGAAATCACATTGTCTTTGTCTTTTCAATGTCTTTAACATTCTACAGAGGAGAAAAAGAGAGAATGTTAAATGGAAAAATAGGACATCCTGTCTATTGAGATGAGTTTTATGTTTGGCACTGCTTGGCTAGCCCAGTGCATGCATCTCCACCCACAGTAACTGCTCTATTATTTCTTATGATGGGAGAGATGTGCAGTCCCTTGCACGAAGCACAGACATGTCTGAATTTACTTCAGTCCAGTAAGGCCTCTGGCCATTTCGGAACACAGAGTCTCCCTGTGATAAAGGTTTCCTTCCAGATGTGAGCGGTCTGGCAATATTCCACTGTATGCTGAATTTAAAACTACTGTTCTGTAGTTGTCAGATGTAGTATCTCCGTAGGATATCCGGCATCTGTATTTTCACAGAGTACAGTGCTATATCAGTATCAAATTTATCCTGCATAAATCATGCCTGGATTCCATAACTGTTATATGTCCAGCCCCTTTTCTTATTAAAATGTCTGAACTGAGTGTTTTCTTCAATGCGGTTGAGGTTATCACTGCCTTCTTGTAGGAGGAAAGGCAAATTGATAGAACCAGCTCTTCCAATACCCACCAGAATTTCAACCAATGTCGTAGGTCGGTTCCCTGAAATACACCTGCTGGAGATTCTGTGAAATAAATACACTGACTACTACTACTACTGTGGAGATGACATGCTTAGAGTGCATTTTAAGTAACAGTTTATTCCCAATTCTGTGTCTGATGACTACAAGCAAATTGTCATTCTTTGTAATTTTTGACAAAAGTATAGTGACCTTAACTCAATACACAACATCTAGACTGTTCCCTATTGACAGAAAATAAATTGAAATCTTTAATTATTTGTGCAGCTTCTGAATGATTATATGTGAAACTGAACTGGGTTTGTGTAGCACAATGATGACTTCATGGTAACAGTAAATACTGGAGTTAGACATCTTGGTTAGTGTATCTTTGAAGAGTTTGATCTGTGAATGGCACTTTTAGGCGAAAAACAGAAACAGAGTTTTGGGGTAATAGACAACAGGTAAAAGTAATGTCTCCATCTCCTGCCTGGTGGAAATGTAAGTGGACTGAGGGCTGGGTATGAGCCTTTGGGGTACCAGCCCTTGGATGCTGCTTGTGTTCCTGGCCAGCCACAGGGAGCAGTGAGGGCAAACATGTAGAGACAGGCAATAATATGGACCTTCCTCCTTCTGGCCTTGAAGAGGGAAAATAGCTGTTTGTAGTATTTTGTTTCTTTCTCATGAAAATGGGAATATAGAGGAGAGGTTCTCTTTATAATCTAGACTTAGACATTTTTTTTCCTTTACAGTAGTACAGTTTCACCTTCTTTTCTGTTTCTCTACCACCACTGTTTCTCTGACCTTAAAAACAGGGCCAGAGATCTAAGTTTCAAATCTAAGTATGTAACTTAGTGCTGTCATTGGTGATAGATTACCATAGAACCACTTATGGTTTAAAAATTATATCTTTGTCCTGCTTCAAGTGCCATCTGTATCTCCTATATCCTCTCTTCTGTAGCTCATCTTTTCAGGGTGCAATGGCCACATATTAATTTAATACTTTTGAATTCTGAAATGCTGCTATACCCTCTTCAGTTTGCTTTTTGTAACTCATTCAGTCAGGCCAATTTCTGTTTTCATTGCATTCCATCTCATAAGCAAATTATAGCAGGAGAGACCATTGCTTTCAAAATACAGTGCTATAACCAGCTATGGCACAACTAAGCCTGCACCTGTGCAGGAGATGCAGTTCCAGCTTGCAGGCTGGCTTGCAAAATCCTAAATCCTGACAGAATAGCAGGTGAATTTATAATGTCTTTGTGTTAAGAAAATGAAGAAAATGGCTGACTTACTGGTACTATGGTTTCACTTCTAGCAAACACCCTCCTTTTAAATATTCTTTTTACAAGTGATATCTGGACATCCAAAAAATAATGAAGGAAAAACTACTGGAAACAGAGCAATGCTAGGGTGGCACACTGGAAATAGTAATTCATATTGTCTATAGGAGTTTGAGGGTAATAAATAAATTAAAAAATCACTACCAAGGAATTGTATAATCATAATTCTTTGCTGGGTCAAAGACAGTTTTCCCCACCACACTTTCTGAAGCTCTATTTCTATCTGTCTCTCTCAATAGGTATTTATGGATATTCTGTTTCTGATTTTTGTGGGGAGCTTTCTCATGAGTGGAATGTAAAAGTTTAATGATACAATGCCAGTGGGGATCAACATTATACTCTAAATACCACCACATTTGAAGATGGATAACTAAAACATGGGCAGTAAGCTTGAACACTACTTCTCTAAGTTCTCCTTAAAATTGCATTTGACTGGGCTCTTGCCAGTCTTAGCACCTTTTCATGGATTCTCTTAAGTACCTACTTTAGGTACTTAATAATGAACAAATAATGTACAAATAATGAAGTATCTGCACTTTTTTAAAAGTATGTTTCATTTTTTAATAGAGCGTTAACTGCAGAAGTTTGGTTGATAGACTGTATTGTGGCCACCTTTGAAAAGGTTGGCATTCTGATTATAATTTCATTAAATCTCAGATAATAAAATCACAGTCCAAGCTAAGTAAACAATTCCTTAGCAACTCAATAAATCAATTTTTTATGTATTCTTGCTTAAGTTTGGTTTCCTTCAACCATCAGCTAAAGTGCGATATTGGCAGGAAAGAACTGCTTATTGCTGTCTTTTCCAAAAGTGAAACTCAGCAAAGCAAGATTAAAGACCTGATTTTTGGGAAACTTATACCCGCAAATGTGTGAACTTGTAAGCAGATTACCGAATCACCCCTAGAATATAATATGTCTTCATATGAAAACTATTTTAGTAAATCCTTGTTCAGTTATTCCTTGTTCAGTTAGTCCTTAGAGATCACTTAATATTTTCATTAACTGCCCACTTTTAAAATATATTCATCCAGACCTGCAATCATTAAAATTATTATGCAAAAGATATTTGTGATTGTGAAAAAAAAGTCATTAAAGAAGTATTTAAGTATTTTCATATCAAGGACATGCCAAGGTAGCAAGTTTCAGACAGCACATCCTTTTATGATCCCACAGTTTTGCCTGCTTTTAATCATGAAGTGGGTCAGAAACAGAGGATCAAATTGACCTCTTAGGAAATTTGTTTTAAACCATGAACTTTGTGTACATTATAAAATGAGAGCTTAACGTACAACATTGAATGCATCAAAATGGCACATAAGCAATTTGAAAGACCTTCAGTCAATTCACTTCCACTTTTTATCCTTTAATAGACCATTTACGTGACTTCCACTACTTACTACTGTGAGGAAACCATCCTTTTGATAATATAGTGCTTGTTTAACAGGAAAATGAATGTAACCTCTCAAAATGTAGACCTGTGCTAACATTCTTAACTGTGCTATTTGCACAGTTTGAAAGCTTTTAATGTTATTTTTGCAGGGATGTGCTACCCCCACCTAAAATTCATAGACAGTCTTCATATTAAAATTCAGAAATGCAAAAAGATGACATTGTGGTAATGCTTTCTTTCCCCCCGCCCTGTATTCCATTGGAACAGTTAACCATACAGTATCACTTATCACAAGGCTTGTTATCAAAAGTACTTTTATTCTGCAGGAAGTACTGTTTATGTAAATTATGTGGCTGAAGAGTATGTATGTGAGAGCCTCATTGACTTCCATTTGAGTAGAGAAACCTGGTGAATAGGAATTACTGGATTTTGTGGAGCCTGATAAGGAGGCAAATACAGTAACAAACAGAATTGGTATGTGTGGTGTTATCCTTGTTTCACTTACATAAAGGTAGTGGTCTCTGTAATCCCACAGTACTTAATTAGAGTGGGTGCAAGTGATGTCTTTTGTGTTTTTCCATTGACTCCTCATGTTATCCTTTAAGAAACTGATTCCTGCAACTGTGAGGAGCCTGCATGTCACTGCTAGATCCTTGTCTCTGAAGGAGTGCATGGGGAGAAGAGAGGCTAAGCTCTGTGTTCGCTGAAGCATAGATAATGTGGATCAGAAAGCAAGACAGATTTACCTTGCACTGTGCCACTGCTTTTTTGGAGGGTTTTTAGAAGTCCTCTACTGATTTTGTAAGGAGATACATATATCCTGTATTTAATGTCTAGCATGTATTCACACAAGTATTTAAATTGGCATTTCTTTAATAAAACTCGAGGACCTTTTGTGTTACCTTACTTAAACATCGCATTTATTAATGCTTTGTTCAGATTACAGTGAAGTTTGTCACTGAATGTGTTTGCATTTGAAGGTGTAACTACTGCAGATTGTGACTTGGAAAGATTTTAGTGTTCTCCTTTACTACAATGAGATATTTTAGTGTGCTTTTAATGGTTTTTTAGTCCATTAAGTAGATAGTCTGTTTTAAGAAAGCACAGAGCAATAATAAAGAGCAGATGTGCGTGTGTAAAAATTAATAAAGCTTACCTGTGTAGGAGAATAACAATGTTTATAATCTTCCATTTTATCCAGTTTATGTAGCAGACATGATTACTGCTATCAAAAGGTCCTGTGTCATGGCCAGGATGGTGCTAAGTAATGTCAGAATAATTTGGGCTAGAATGGACTGTACGAGGTTGTCTAGTCCAACCTGTCCTAGAGGATCTAGTTTTAAAGTTTGACCAGATTGCTCAGGCTCCTTCTTTATAAAATGCATGTGAAAGGACTTTAAAATGAGTTCTGACACATCAAATGCACTTCCATTCACTTCTTACACTTCAGTGAGGAGACTGGAAACTCTATTATCTACAGATTGAGATGTTTGTATTGCATTTTTTATTGGATGCAAACCCCAAATTCTGATGCCTGGTACTAGCTAGAGTTATGTCCCTTGCTGGATATATGCTATTATGAAATGTAAATATTGCAGTATTTAATATTAATAAATATTTAAAGCCCACTGAAACTATTGCTTGCTACATTTGCAGCAGGGATTTGTTTTTCCAGTTATAGATTCCAGTGCATACTGCTTCTCATGCAAAAGAATATGGCAGATTGGTAGGTGCCCTTGTCTTTGCTCTCTGAAACAGCTAGATTTATTTTGAGCCTAAGCTAATGCTGGAAAGGGAGAAACTGTACAGCTGTGGAGTTCACTTCCTCCAGAACTTAGATCCTTTTCACCTCTCCACCATGGTAATGAAATGTACAGGTTTTTTGATTCCTCATAGAGGATTCTAATGCAAAAAACAGTACTAACAGAAGAAAAGTATACAGCTCAATTGGTTTAGTGAAAGACAAGGAGAATAGCTGCTATGACACAGTTTTAAGATGCTCATAAAGAAGTATGTAAGCTAAAAACTTGCAAAATTTGAACTGTTGTTCTGTGGTATGTCCCAAAATGGCAAAATTGAATGAGAAAACTCTAATGGAGCTACAGGTTCCAAATATTGTTTAAAATCATAACAAATATTTTTTTTTTCTGGTGTTCTTCCTGAGCCTTACCTGCTTGTTGCGTGTAACTACAAGTTACTAGTTCAGTTTCTTTTTAATGAAAAATGTAAAAAGAAGCAGAAACTCTAGGAATGCTAACTCTGGGAAACGATGGGTAGTATGTGCTGAAATTCCCTCTTGGAACAGGACGCTAACTTTGTTTCTAGCTCTGTTTCTGGTAAATAATGAACTTAAGGACAGATAACTGCCTCTATGAGTTATCACTTATCTTTGAGTGCTGGGCCTCCTTTCTAGTCAGTGTAGAGTTTCTGGCATAAATGATATATTCAAGAGATAATCAGGCAGATACTGTAGTTTAAATTTAAAAAAATAAAAATATATAAATGAGTTCTCTGCAGTTTCATGTAATTTCACCAAAATAAGAGATTCCATCCCTATAATCCTGCTGTCTTGTGCAGGTTTAGGAAGATGCTCATTAGTGGCTTTGTGTGTGTGTGTAATTTCCCAAGTGTTAATGAAGAGTTAAAGCATTACTTTCAGAGGTGTGAAGCTGAGATATCATTATGCATCTCTTCTGAATCCATGTGTGCCAGCTCCAGCTCACGCAGAGCAGCAATAATCAGCTCTTGGCACTTACTGGCCAAATGCATGTTCTGTTATTTTGCTAAGAGCTGCTCACATAACCTCTGGTGTGTGAGCATTCCAATAGATCTCTAAAAGTAGCACAATCAGATTCTGGAAATTGTTGACAACTAATTATGCAAAGAGACCTTTAATTCTAGGCTCCACCCATAGTTTAAATGTTTAAAGACATTAATAATTTTAAGGTATTTTTAAAATAATGTCTTAAGTACTTGTGAAGCCATCAGACTGAAATCTCTTTCCCTTGATGCAGCATCAACCAGATGCACACTGCTAGTGGAAACATGAATTTGAACAGTTTGAATATTAGCCATAGAAATGTTTTAATTGATGGTTGCTTTTTGCAAGGTTAGCTAAAACCAGTTGAACTTTGCTACGTGCTACCCAAGGCACAGCGATTTGTAACTGTATAATGCATATGATGGGAAAAGAATTGTACAGAACTCTGAACTACTGCTTCTTACCTGTTCATAAAAACAGGATCAATAAAAGTGAAAAGTGAAGGATGAAATTAAGAATAAATGAGTTGAGTAGGAAGCCCAAGACAGAACAGAATTTTACATTTGAAAATGCATGTAATCTCATATTTTATCATGACCATAAGGAAAATCAGTACAGATGGTAAAAGGCCTTCTCAAAGTGGGATGAATATTAAAAGGTGTGGAGAAGGAAAGTGAGACTTTTATGGCTTGCTAACACAAATTGTTTGGGATAAAATCTTTGACTCTATCAGGGACAGAAACACTCAGGGAAAAGCAATACCAGTGTAAAAATGATCTAGAAGTACAAATCAGAAGATGGTCTGAGGTCATTGCATGTTGGCAAAAAAAGGCATCCAAAGCTTTTGGAATTAGAAAAACCTACATGTAAGGTTAAGTGAAGATAGAAACAGCCCTCTTAGAAGCTACCGAAAGCTTCACTGCTTTGCTTTAAATCCAATTGTCTCCCAATTAATATTTGTATAAATGAGGTAGGGTAACTAAGGCACTTGTTACAAAGGATGATGTCTACAACCCAAGAGATAACGTTTGTTTTCCCAGCTTTTACCTAAATTTGTGCTGAAATAGAGTGAGCTATTAGATGTGATTCTCCCCCTTTACTCTGCTCTTGTCAGACCCCACCTGGAGTACTACGTGCAGTTCTGGAGCCCCCAGCACAAGAAGGACATGGAACTGTTGGAGAGAGTCCGCAGGAGGGCCACGAAGATGCTCAGAGGGCTGGAGCACCTCTGCTATGAGGACAGGCTGAAAGAGTTGGGGCTTTTCAGCCTGGAGAAGAGAAGGCTTCGAGGAGACCTTATAGCAGCCTACCAGTATCTGAGGGGGGCCTACAGGAAGGCTGGGGAGGGACTATTCACAAGGTCTTGTAATGACAGGATGAGGGGGAATGGGTTCAAATTGGCGGAGGGGAGATTTGAACGGGATGTTAGGAAGAAATTCTTCACAGTGAGGGTGGTGAGGCACTGGAACAGGTTGCCCAGGGAGGTTGTGTCTGCTCCTTCCCTGGATGTGTTCAAGGCCAGGCTGGATGAGTTCTTGAGCATCCTGATCTAGTGTGAGGTGTCCCTGCCTATGGTGGGTGGGTTGGAACAGGATGATCTTTGAGGTCTCTTCCAACCTAAACCATTCTATGATTCTATGATTAGCACATTGGTTAAGTTTGTTATCATTTACTTTTTGCAATGAGAGATTTAAGCTTCTGAATTAGAGGCTTCTGTGGGTGATAATTTGTCATAATGCTTCAGGAGTTCTCTACTCCGTGACAAAATGGAATGTCTCAGATACAGCAGAATTCTGTCCTTCATTTACATGTGCAGTGGTGGAAATCTTACCTTATATTCTGCCGTGCCAGAATAAGAGCATTGGAGAAGGACCTCAAAATGATCAGAGGGAAGAAACACCTCTGCTTTAAGAAAGGCTGTGACAGTTGGGTTTGTTCAGCCTTCCCAGAGACTACAGGGACACCTTATTTCAGCCTTTCAGTACTTAAAGCAGGTGTATAAGAAAGAAGTAGACAAAGTTTTTATCAACACCTGTTATGATAGGACAAGAGGTAAAGGTTTTGAACTAAAAGAGGGTAGATTTAGACTAAATATAAGGAAGGGATTTTTTTTTTAGGATGAGAGGTGAAATACTGGAACAGATTGCCAACAGATTCCCAAGAGGTGTTAAAAGCCTCATCTCTGGAAAGATTCAAAGTCAGGTTGCATGGGACTCTTTTACAAGAGGGATGTGGACATGCTGGAGTGTGGGCCACAAGGATGATCGGAGGGCTGCAGCACCTCTCCTGTGAGGACAAACTGAAAGAATTGGGACTGTTCAGTTTGGAGAAGAGAAGGTTCCAAGGTGACATTATTGTGGCCTTCAAGTATTTGAAGGGGTCCTGCAGGAAAGATGAGGAGGGACTTTTTAGGCTATCAGGTAGTAACAGGACTAGGGGGAATGGAGCAAAGCTGGAGGTGGGGGGATTCAGACTGGATGTGAGGAGGAAGTTCTTCACCATGAGAGTGGTGAGGCCCTGGAATGGGTTGCCCAGGGGGGTGGTTGGGGCCACATCCCTGGAGGTGTTTAAGGCCAGGCTGGATGCAACTCTGTCCAGCCTAATCTAAGGTAGGGTGTCCCTGCCCATGGCAGGGGGGTTGGAACTAAATGATCTTTGTGGTCCCTTCCAACCCTGACTGATTCTATGATTCTATGTCAGGAACTGTTTCTAAAGAAATACTACTCCTTTTGGGAAAATCTGTGTTTTCTCTTGGGTATCTGCTGATAAGTCTCAAAGCTGGGATAGAGGACCAGCCATTTAAAAGTGAGTATCTGAGTCTGCATGTCTCAGTAATGAAGAGTCTTTAATGAAGAGCAGCAATTAATTCCATTTATGTCTACATGAATTGCTGATGTTGATGTTTAGAGGAAGCACAAAGTTCAGTGTGTGGAAAGTTTTCATAGGGAGATAATGGTGCCTTCCTGGGTGAGAAAGGGAATTTAAAATATGAATGATTAATAATTTATGAACAGCCCAGTCAAGCACAGCTCTCATTTGCAACTCTACTTCTAATAAGGTATTTGCAGTTTTGGATTCAGAGAAAGTGTTCAGAAAGCTACTTTCTGGAGGGAGTATATTCCTCCAAAGTACTTGCAGATATTTTACCAAAGCTGCATAGGATGATTTTGCAAGCATCATTATATCAGAAGTTATCTAAATAGTTGGCAAATACAGATGTGTAATTTGATATAGATCATGCTTAAAAAAAGATAATTTGTGGTTAATCCAGAGAGGGTTTTTCTGAAGCAATATTTTGTTTGTAATTGAGGAGGAATATGATGGATTCAACACCTTAAAGCAAAAAGTTAAAAATATCTGCTGCCCTCACACACCTCCAACTCTTTGTCTGCAACCTTTATAGGCATAGCAGCCATGCAATTAATTGAAGCTCAGTGGAAGCCTGTAATGAAAACTCTAACATCATGTAGCTGCTTTCATTAATAATATCATTGGCTTTTGTCAGCCTTAATAGCAATTGAGTTTATCCAGCTGGAAAAAGCTAGACAAAGACAGATAGACAGGAAAGTCTGTTTACTGTCAATTGACTTAGAATGAAATGCAACTTCTTTTTAAATACATCAAGCTGACATTTTATTCACTTTTTTAGGGTTCTCTTTAAGAACTTTATGTGTGAATGCTGTCAGAACTTTGGCTATTGGAATGAAAAAGTAGTTGTGGAGGACTATGGTTGTGACCTAATGGAACATGCAGTTTTTCTCTTGTTATAAAAACATGTATCTTAAGCAACCCAGAAGAGCTAGAACTAGAAGAGTAAATTGAAGTAACAATTAATATTTGGCAAAATATTTAAGCAAGCATTGTATTATTTTGATTCTGTGAAATTTGTATCTCCAACAGATCTTTGAACTACATACTGTTAATTAGTGTGTTGGTATGGTTTGCATTTTGTAGCTCTGAAGTGCTAAATAATGCCAACACATGTCAGTGCATCCCTTGACAATCAAAACTTCCCAGTAAAATATGCTTATGAGTTACTGAGGATGAGGAGTGCTGCTTAAGCACTGAGCACTGGAGCAAAAACAATCTGTCATTATAATGCCACAAGCAGGCATTGTGTTATTGAAAGTCCTAGTTACCTTTATTTCCTCATCCTGAAAATGTATTGTAAGTTATCTCAAAATTAATTATTCAATATTACGCTACTGAAAATATACTCTGCAATCACCCTGGTGGCTTTCATCATTGTGGTTTTGTGCTTCATTAAATAGTAATTGGCTGGATGTAAATGATCATCAGGTGTCAATCTTCACAAGATGCATTGGTTTGCTGTTCACTGCCAGATTAGAAAGTGATTGGAAATTATTTTAATAATTTCTTCATTCTTTTGGTTTATAGCAAACTGATTAAGCTAAATGATAGTCATTTAATAGCAGTGCTTAGTTATATCGGAAAAGTAACAAGGGAGTGATTGCTTTATTGATGGCTACAGTGTGGTGGCTAGTATAGAAACATCAATAAGAACAGAAAAATACAGTTCTGTTTTCTTACATTCCACATGTTATGTAAGTGATGTTTGTGTATGAAATGGGGTAATACACACTGTGCTTTTCGCAAATTGGTGGTTGTGGTGGATAGCAATTTGAGCTCTTCTAAGGGTAAGAAGATTCCTGAAATAAGTGTGTCTTCTCTGAGAGGATTTAGTCTATTAATGTGAACTCATGTGGCACAGATTCTCAGTAGCAGTTATGGGCAAAAAGGAGAGGCAGATACCAGTGACCTGAAAAAAATCATAGTGTCTTTGGTGCATGTTAATAGCAATATAAGTGTGTTGGAGATCTGGAGAAAAACACACCAGGAGACCCAAACTATTTTGAGGTAAAGCAGTAGAATACATATCAGAGGAACCATTAACTAAGAGCTCACGATGGGGGCTTGTCAGCAATATCTAGAATGGCACATCCTTGTTAATGATGAGTTTCAATTTCTTGAGGCCAAGGAGGTGTTCCTGACCCATTTAATTATCTGTTTGGACTGATCCCAGCATAAGGAAAATAGTGGGTTTATTATTAATAATTTAAAAGAGAAAAAATATTTTAAAGCCATTGTAGCAAGAACTCTTAGGTGATCAATTCTGTCAAGATACCTGTCTAAGGAGAGAGAAGAAAAGTTGGCAGTGATATTTGACATTCCAAGTCTGTTTGAAACTCTCTTTAGCAGTCATGCTTACTACTGGCTTAGTAGAAATAGGGTTTAAAGAGTTATTAACTGTATTTAGAAGCAATCAGTATTCTTATGAGAATGAAGTTACTCTGCTTCTGAAGTTGCTTCTTTTAAAGCATGTCCAGACAGAAGAAAACCAAAACCAGCTATTTTGGCAAAGACAACCATCCTGAAGTGTGTTTTGGCATAAACATGAACACCTCACAGCACTAAAGATTTGTTCAGGTGTGGATACAGATATATCCAGGAGCTCACAATCCCTGCATATCTGACTTCGCTTCACTTTTTCCTCTAGCAGTACAGGAGACCTGATGAATGTTTATGGAGGAAAGGGGAAGCAAACCTGGGCTGTATGGTATATGATTTGCATTAATAAGGATGATTTCAAGGCATTTTTGAGTTGTGGAGTATGCAGGATTGCCAGAAATCATAAAGGATTATTTGTCTGTTGCTTGGTGGGCAGATGTTTTATGCACTGAAGAGTTGAGCTACCTTATAAAAATTTGGTAGCTACATAGTGCCTGGACAACACTAACTTCTGTGCTTTTCACATTTGTATTTAGGTAATAAACAATATGAAATCACTGCAACTTCTTTTTTGAATTGCCATTGTGCTTCACTACTTATAAGTTTCATTTTCAGGTTTGTGATTTTTTTTTTTTTTTTTTTTTCTTTAATTTAGTTGNCAGTTGGGTTTGAAGGCGTAGTGTGTGGAATTGTTGCCCTCTGACAACTCTCTCTATATTATCTCTCAGTAGAGATAATTCTCAGTTTAAAAGATGCAAATGATAACTATCACTTACCACTTTCCAAAAGGACAAAGTGGTTACTGACAATTATTTTTTTTTGTTTTGCTCACTGAATTTTTTGAAAACATGTTGCAATAAAAAATGAATGTTTATAAATGGCATGTCAAGTGAAATGGCACTGACTAGGAAGCCATAGGGACTGCAAGATGTTGAACCCACTAGAGTATAAAGTGCTGACTGTCTTACATTAATACGTATTGGGAGAAATAAATTAAAATTTAACTAGGTGGAGATAATGTTTTTGAGATTTTATGTAATCAATATCTTTCTTGATAAGGATTTGTATAATTTAGCATTGCTTAGCTTAAAGGTTGTGCTAAGGAAGGAATATCTTAGCTCCAAAAGTGTACAGTGGTAGAGATAGTTTCATCTTGGAATTTATTTGTCCATTTTATTTATGATTATGTTTTTTTCATATAGTAGGTTGTCTACAGTAAATGTGTGCTGGATTTGAAAAATAACAGTGGCCAAGCTTTGTTGTTGGTTTTTATTTTTTTAAAAAAGCAAGCCTGTACTCTGTTTCTTGCCTAAGAGTCAAGAATTATATACCAAATTCTGATAGTTGTATACTATCTAGAGTACCTCATAGGAAAATCCCCCACTTTCATCAATATATGTACACAACAAGTACATCTTAGACTTTACAGTGTTGATGCTTGTTGTCTAGTACTGCTCTTCAAAAAAAAGTGAAAACAATAAAGTCTTAGGATTAAGAACAACCTAAGTGAGTTTTTTCTACAGTATTTGGTTACAGTGGTATCACTTAAATTAACTAAAAATGATGCATTTTTGATGCCTCTCTTCTGGATTATTGGAAAGAGTTAGGGCCAGTGACTATTCAGGTACAGGCTTTCTGCAGGAGTTTGCTTTTGGCTGTTCTTGTGCAATGCAAAGTATGTTACTTGCTTCAAAATGCATAACTCTGTATTTAGTTGATGCCCAGTTTTAAGATAATGGTATGAACAGAAAATAAGTGGGAGCAGATTTTCACTGGAGTTGTTTTAATATTTTGCAGCAGTCTTCTGTCAAGCTGAGTCCTATGGCTCCTTACTTAGTCAATTTTTATAATCTTGTGACTATTTGAAAATGTAAATAATGTTACCTTGGGGTTGCTGGACTGAAAAATCAATTACTGGTTTTGAGGGACTTAAGTACATCAAAAAATCCCCCAAACAGGAACCACAAGAAAAAGCGCTATGCTGGACCAAGTCCTCACCTACAAGAAGGGGCTGATGAGTGAAGTAAAGCTGAAAGGTAGCTTTGGCTGTAGTGACCATGAAATATTAGTTTAAGTCACTTGAGGCATCAAGGAGGGTGCACAGCAAACTCACTGCTCTGGACATTAGAAGAGCAGACTTCAATCTCTTCAGGGACCTCCTTTGCACGGTGCCATCAGAAAAAACTATGGGAAGAAAGGGGCCTCAGGAAAGCTGGTCAATGTTCAAGGATCACCTCCTCCAGGCCTTGGAGCAATGCATTCCAAAAAAGAGAAAGGCAGGTAAGAATGGCAGGAGGCCTGCATGGATGAATGGAGAGCTCCTGGACACACTTAGATGCAAAAAGAAAGCCTACAGAGAGTGGAAGAAAGGACAGGTAATCTGGGACAAATGAAATTATTCATGCAACCAGAGATTGGATTAGGAAAGCTAAGCACAGCTAAAATTGAATCTGGCTAGGGTCATTAAGGGGAACAAGAAGAATTTCTTCAGGTATATCAGTGAGAAAAGGAGGACTAGGGAGAATGTGGGACCCTTCCAGAAGGGAAATGGAGAGCTGGCGATGAAAGGTATGGATAAGGCTGAGGTGCTCAATGACTTCTTTGCCTCAGTCTTCAACAGCAAGGGCTCCAAACACAATGTCCAAGCTCCAGAGGGCAAAAGTAAAGACTGGGAGAAGGAAGATCTGCCCACTGTAATTGAAGATGTTCATGAGCACCTCAGTAATCTGAACATGCACAAGTCCATAGGGCCTGACAAGGTCTGCCCACGAGTCCTGAAGGAACTGGCAGGTGAAGTTGCCAAACCACTGTTCATTGCATTGGAAAGGTCATTGGAAGTTCCTGCTGACTGGAAAAGTGCAAACATAACACCCATCTTCAAGAAGGGGAAAAAGGACGACCCTAGGAACTACAGACCAGTCATTCTCACCTTTGTGCCTGGCAAGATCATGGAGCAGATCCTCCTGAAGGCTCTGCTAAGGCAGATTGAGAACAAAGCAGAGGTGTCTGGTGGTAACCAGCATGGCTTCATCAAGGGCAAATCATACCTGGCAAATGTGGTGGCTTTCTATGATGAAGTCACAGCAATGGTGGACAAGAAAAGGGCAACTGATGTCATCTACCTGGACCTGAGTAAGGCCTTTGGTCACCAAACTGGAAAATCACAGATTTGATGGGTGGACGACTTGCTGGATAAGGAATTGGCTGGATGGTCGCACGCAGAGAGTAGTGATCAAGGGCACAGTGTCCACCTGGAGACCAGTGACAAGTGCTGCCCGCAGGTGTCGGTGCTGGGACCAGTGCTGTCTGACATCTTTGTCAGTGACATGGACAGAGGAATCGAGTGCACCCTCAGCAAGTTTGCAGATGACACCAAGCTGTGTGGCACAGTCGACTTGCTGGAGGGGAGAGATGGCATCCTTTTGAAATAACCCTAGCCAGGCTCAGAACACTTGAAGTTGTTAAATGAAGCTTTATATTTACAGCAATGCACAATATACAAGCAGATATTTATAATGTATAACAATATTTACAGATATATACAATGAAAAGGTAATACAGAAACACCAGAGCCCTCTCAGAGATCAAAATCCCCAAGAGGGGTAACCAACCACCCCCTACCACCTTCCCCCCTCCTTTCCCAATCTTATCTCACTACCTCTTGATGCAGCAGATAAGCTGAGGTAGATCGGCCAGGGGGATTAGTAGTAGGAAAGAAGTTAGTAGAACTATTGAAAGCTAGCTACCAAGGCAGAGACAAAGAACCATGCAAAGAGAAGCAGCCGCAGCCAGAGGGGTCTGAAACCATCTGACTATCTATGTTTGGGTTACACTTTTTTTTAGAACAATTATTTTTCTTTCTCAGTAAAGCTCTGGGTGAAGTGACATACTGTGTTTTCCTCTCTCAGCCAATAGCGTAATTTCTCACCCAGATTCTCCAATTAGTTCAAACCAGCACAATCAACCCCTGTCTACTTCACTCAGAGTTTACTAAGAATTATCTATCTAATCTGAAGAACATAATATTTACAACAATTAATATTTACAAATTCAGTTGATTCTGGATGTATCTTGGATATAGGTAATTCAAAAACTCAGAAAACAGGAAACAGTTTGTCTCCTCACAGATGAGACGAGACCAGGGACTCCCAGGTGACATTGGGTTTGTGCTCAAGCATTCTGGATTCTGTTGTGATGGATGCCAGATGAAACCTAGAACAGAAAACTCCTAACACTCTAAATTTAAATTCTTTCAGCTAAGGTTAGGTTTCTCTGTGGAATACACTGGATTTCACCATTCTCCTGCATTACCCAGTATGTATGACCAGGAACTTCTGCAGAAACCACCCCTCGGACAGGTTTCCCTTTGCCCGAAGGAGAAAATACCCAAATACTTTTCCCTAACAGATTCTTTTCACGTACAACAGGGACTCTATCACCATCCACTGTTGGTACCAAATCTGACTGGGAAGGTCCTACTCTCTTTACAGAACCCCTACTGTTTACCAACTAGGTTGCTTGTGCTAAATTCTTGTCCCAGTTTTTCAAAGTTCCACCCCCCATGTCTTTTAGGGTTGTCTTTAGCAAACCGTTGTAGTGTTCAATCTTTTCTGAAGCTTGTGTATAGAAGGGCATGTGGAAGATCCATGCAATACCATGCTCTTTGGCCCAGTTTTTTACAAGATTGTTCTTGAAATGAGTGCCATTTTCTGATTCGATTCTCTCTGGAGTTCCATGTCTCCACATGATTTGTCTCTCCAA